>APFE030718443.1:2235-53938 GCA_000404065.3 Pinus taeda | reverse complement strand
TCAATGGCAGGTTTCTCGCCTTTGACGTCAGTTTACATCATTGACTTTCGATCGAAGGACTCCGTGAAATGTTCGACATCAACTCATTCATTCACATCTCATGGATTGTACTGGGTACTTTGAGAACCATTGACATCACTGGTGGTCTCTCTCACACTAGTTAACAGTTTACATCATCGACTGGCAATCAAGTGGTTTCTACCATGTTCGACATCAACTCATTTATTCACATGGCTAGAATCGTACCATTTCGGGAAGTAGAAATGAAGACCCTGGATCTAGTTTCCACCATCGAGGCTGCGAGGAGTTTTGTATTCATTATATAGTAGACTAATTATAAACAGATGGCTGCGTCCATACTGTGTCTACATGAGTCTATGATTATGATGTACTGCGAAATCATTCCTGTATCAGAGCAGTAGTTAGTCTGTTAGTTAAAGTTTTTGATCTGAGTATGGGAATGCCTACCTCAGCAATGATATAGTCTTACACATGTATTTTGTGTTGAAAATTGAAGGTTCTGACTGGGCTCTCCACAAGATAATCCTTGAAATGATAAAGTACTTCACCCTTCCTAGATGATATAAAACCATAATCTACTACAGGCTTCGCACTTTAGGGGGCAATCTGTTACACTAAAATTTGTCACCATGACTATTTGCAGTTAGTATGGCTCCATCAACTATCATACTATCCTCCTTAGCAAGTCTCATACCTCTTCTCTCCATGTCAAACTTCAAGAAAGAGAGAAAGTCTTTAAAAATCTATTTATCTCTGGGTATGCAGTTTCTCTTAGCCTTACCTGCGTGTACGCAACCCAAGTTCACAATACCTGTGTACTTGTACGCTCTGTATGTAAAGGGGTGGGTGCGTACCCCTGTAAAGGTCAAAAGGCGCGAGTTTCATCTTAAAAAGTTACTTGTGATCATTTTTAGAGCATTCTAGAAGCTTGTTCGATGTGTATTGAGCGCCTCCAGCTGGTTCATGTATCCCTATGAAAGAGGAACTTATCCCATCAAGAGGGAGCTATCCCATCCAAAGAGGGGCTTATCCCATTGATGGTGGACCTCATTAGCTTCCTCTAGAGCACTATAAATACAGGCATTGGGCCAGAAGGGAGGGGGGTTGAAAGATGAATATTCCTAAGGGTAGATGCTGCTGGAATTAGGACTTCCTTGTAGAAGCTTGTGAGGAGAGATTCCCATCCTTTCTTGTTTCATTTGGAAGTGGGTGAGCTTATCAAAGTAAAGGAAAACTCTTGCTGGACCCTGGGAGGAACTTGCACAACACCAAGGCTCAGGTTGTAATGGTTTCTTTTGTTTCCTATTAATACAAATAAGTCCATTCTTCTCAACAATTTGTTATTAATGAGTTGTTTCATATACTCCTTGGTCTGTATGTTGAATATGTTTTATTTTATGAGATATTCAGGTGCTATTTAATCGTTTGATTGTTAGTGAATGCAAGTTTCGAAGAGAAGGAGGAGCTCATCCGGATCGACGAGGCTGGACTACTACAACAGCGTTGGACTACAGGTAGGATCTAAACACTTGATTTCTTGTATGGTAAATGCATATTTAGAGAAGGATTGCTCTTAATTGTCTTGTTTGTCACTAGAAATCCTTAAGCTTCTAGGGAGGTTGGTTTTGTCCGCAAGATTAACTCTTTCCGCATGAAAATTTCATTTTTGTAGCCCATTGTTGAGCAACCAAAGACCTCTGCTAACTATAAAAATAAAATTTTGAGGTGTTGGCTAGGGATGTTCATCCCATTGATCAGATAGAGTTCCAAAAGCAGGCTAGAGAAATGATTTACTCCACCCTCATAGGAAAGGCCATGGATGAATATAAGTTGCAACAATCAATAGATAATGTGATAGCCCAATAAAAATTGGAGAAGGCCTCCTCACATGCCAAAGACAACAGAATAAAGTCCTTGGAGGACTTGGTCATTGAACTCAGCCATGACCCAAGTGATATTAAGGCATAGAGAAATTAATCAAGAAGAAGAATGAGGACATAGCAGCCCTCAAGAAACATCTTAAGCTACCTCATTCACAACACCCATAGACAAAGGAGGTCCTGGAAAGTTAGAATAATCATGAAGAGATCATGGACTTAGTGCTGCAATTGAATGATCAATTAAAGGAGATGGAGAAAGAACTGGATAGCTTGATGCAGCTCAAACAAGCTAGTCTGGATGATGCTCCTGCAACTGCCATTCCAATAGTTACCACTGCTGTAACTTCTACTTTGGTAGCATCCTTAGCTCCCATTGCTCCAATGGCCACTGCACTACCAGAAAGTACATCAGTAACAGGATTGATAGAACAGGCTCTACAGGTGATGAAGCAAACAGGTTGTTCAAAGCAATGGAAGAAATGTCCATTCAGACCATGAAGATGAACAGGCTTAAGGAGAGAGTCACCAGCCTAGAAAAGGATTACAATTTGGCCCAAATCATGCACAAAGAAGAACAACAAAAGGCTACAAGGAAGATTGAAAGAATCAAAAGCCTAGAGAAAGAACTGACACTTAATGAACCTCTAGGTCAAGCTAAGGAGCAACTGTGGGCCAATATCATTGAATTTTTCAATGATATTTGGCCATATATTAAGGTTATTTTTGAACAAATTGATTTGATAAAGTAGGCAACAAAATCCATTCAGAGAGTCAAAGAAGAACTTGGAGATATGCCAGAGGAGGCAGCAAGAATCATTCATTTCCTCAACTCCAAGAACAAGTATGAGCTGCAAGAACTAGAGATACCTGATAGGACATGTACAATTTTGGAAGTCAAAAGAGTCCTCACTAAGAGGAATTTGATGTTGAACTTGGAGGATAAGTGTCAAACTATGCAGCTAGCCATTGACAGGTTCATGGTTAAGTTCGAACTTTTGAGGCAAAAGGGATTACCAAATCCCTTAGTTATAAATGATAAGCTAATGACACATGAAGATTACAATAAGAAGATCAGGGAAGTGGCCAAAGAGTAGGTAAACACTTCATCCATGAAGGGCATACCAACAGGAAAAGTATTATACCAAACTTTTGAAAACTTGTTTTACGTCTAGCATGAGGTAAAACACCTTTTTGTCAATAAGCCAACTTTTGCCAACTATAGAGAGGCAGATGAGATGTATCAAAAAATGCTCAATATCCAATTACCGGATGCTAAGGCATGGGAAAAACTCATTGATTTACTGTAGGAAATACATAGTAAAAATATGAAATGTACAGTAAAAAGTAAAAGAGCATAGTAAAAGTATATTGACAGGTTAACAAGGTCAAAGAGTATCAGATGAAAGTGTATCAAATGAAAAGTCATAAGTAAATATGACATCCAATGTGAAGACCAAACAGGCAAGCAAATTAAAGGGAAAAATATCAAAGACTAAAAGACAACAGAACCTAAATAAGAGGGACAACAAACAACAGTTCAATAACTGTCTCTATCTTCTTGCATGAAGATATTTCCTTTTTCTAGATTAGTTCTCAATGCAGTTCGAGATATTTTGTGAATTCAATTTGTATAAATACTTCATAGTTCGAATTATTGAGGGTGTATTGCTATACATTTGTAGAGTTATTTTGATCTTAAACCTAAGGGTGATTGTACCACTTTTCAAGTTAATAAACTGTAGCAAGTAATAAAAATATTGCACTAGAGGATTTATGAGATGAGATATTGTAGTGAAGTATCTTCTTTGTCTGATTCTGTTACCTTCTTATGTGTTTCATAAACTTAATTGTTTTCCAAATTTGAATGAATTAACTGGAATTATAACTCATAATTTGTTTAATTACACTCTGTTTTGCATAGTTAGTCATTTATATGTTTTCCTCTGATACCCAGATTTGAGAACCCTTAATTTGTCTCCCATCCTGGTTGACCTCTTTCAATTGTCTTCATGATCCGGCTTAGGGAACCCTTAATTGCTCCCTGGATTTGATTGGAAACCATTTCACCTTCAAGCCTTTGAGATCTATAGTAACTCCTCTATCTTGCCCTCTAGACACTGATTTTAGAACTTAATCCAGTCTTGTTTATCTGACATTTGACTCCATAGCCCAATGGTAAAATGTAAGTAAGTGATCCCACCACCCAAGTTCAAATCAAAACCTAAGCACAATCATAACTAGCCTAAAATTAATTAACTAAAACAAAGTTAAATAATAAAGAGAGAGCCCTCTCTGAGATTAGGAATGTTAGGTCCTAATCTCCAAAAGTATTTTGTGGTTACATCTATCATTTCTTTTTTTCTGACAACTTTGAAGAAATTTTGGAGTGATAACATCATTGGTGACCATACTGGGGACTTAGATCCCCAGTCTCATAAAACTTTAAGGAAACCTTAAATTTCACCTTAAGCCCCTTAAGGTCATTTTTAGAAGTTGTTTTTGAAAAATTTCATAAAAAATAGTTAAAAAATTTAGAATTCTAGCACCCAAAAAGACTCACTATTCGAGGGCCAATCAAGGTCCAAACCCTGCTACTATAGTTGATGACCTAGACAAAATTTCAAGAAAACGAAAAAACATAGAAACTCAGGCAAGTAGTAGCCAGTTAATCAAAGAAAATTCACTTCCTAAGGAGTTGTCAACTTTAGAGGAAATTCCATTTGATTTGTCATTTGACCTCTCATTATTTAGAACTAAATCTGAGAATACCATCCATGAAATGGTGTTAGACCTTGAGTTTACTCAACTCATAGAATCAAAGAGGGTGATTATCCATCCAGAATTAGATAAATTTGTCTTTGACGCTTTTGACAAGTTAGAAGCTTTGACCTCTACATTGATAAGCAATATAGATGATGCTTACCTTCAACAATTTGTTGAACTAGCTACCCTCACTGCTGCTGCCTTTGAAATTTCTGCACAATCTTCAATCACTGTAAATACACCTTCATTTACCACAAACTCACTAATAGTAACCACCACATTCCATTCCCCTAAAAAAGTTATTCATCAACCATCCTCACAATCATCTAGTTCATCTCCATCCAATTCAAGCCCTTCCTCAACTACCAGCACTTTACCCCCTAGTCAAGCTAAATTCCAAGCCATGTCAGACCGATATGCACCTCTAGTTTTACTTGCACAACTCCATGCCATGCCCCAATATTATCAAAGCAAAATCTTCTTGTTTGATGCTACTGGTCAGTACACTGCCCAACAACATGTGAACAAGATGATTGACTATTTTGAGTTGCATGAGATAGATGAATCAGACGTCCAAATAAGGTTGTTTGCCCAAAATTAACCAGGGATGTCAAGAAATGGTTCAAAGCTTTACTTGCCCATCATATTACAGACTTAGCTAATTTTCATAGATTATTCATTGATAGATGGGAGAGAAAGAAAAACCCTCTGCAACTACTTTCTGAATATGACAACATTAGAAGAGCTCCTAATGAGTCGGTCCAGGATTATTGTACTAAGTTCAATAATATCTACAATGCAATCCCAGCTAATATTAAGCCTCCACCTGATCTAGCATTAATTAAATTCCCTGATGGTTTTGACACTGACATGTCATACCAGTTAAGGAAAGAAACCCTGAAACATTGGAACAAATGCAAAGGAATGCTGTTAGTGTAGAGGCCAACCTATTAGCCAAGAAAGGCAGAATGAGAAATGAAAAGGGAGTTGTGATTGAAGAGGAAACTCCCACTTCTGATGGAAAGATAAATAATTTAGCCAAGAGTGTAGAGAGAATAATGGATAGATTAGAAAACATGGAAAGGAAAACTCAATGGGAGAATCAACAACCATCCCTAATAAGAAACCCCAATTTTAGGAAGAACCCTAACACTGGAAAGAATGCTATACTAGATCAGCAGATTAGGCCCCCCTTCTAAGAGAACTATGCTGAGGGTCCTCAGAGCCAAGAAGGAGAGGATGACACCTAGATAAACTTACTAGAAATCAAAGACGAAGATGTTGTTTTTCTTACTCAAGAAGAACAGGGGTTGTACATGCTGAAACAGTTGCGGTTAGAATCTGGTAAATCCTTTGACTTTGAATAGGGATATGAGTCAGTTATATATGAGCTACACAAACAATATAGCTTAAGAAGTAAAAATAGCAATGAAGCTCCCATTAAGAAATCAATCCAGACCCAGACTAAGAAAATAACAGAAGCTCTTGTTGCCAAAGTCTTACAAATCCTCCCTAGGGGAACACCAGAGACTTCTACCGCAAGAATTGTAAATATAACCTCCATTGAAACTCAAACTGAAACAATTATTGAAATAAATCCAAACAAGAGAAATCAAGGCAAAACAACTGAAACATATATTGAATTGCCTAGTATTGAGAAACAAGATAAAAACACACAGACTGCATTTGTTAAGGAAGATCTCATCCAAATAAAGAAAGATCAGCTCCCTTTCAACATCAAGACGGAAATAGCAAAATTAAATATATCAGTTCCTTTGACTGAACTAGTAAAGAATGAATCCTATAGATAACAGATAACTAAAACTTTAAATATAGGAGAGGGAGAAGATGTTGTCAATTTGAATGATGATCAACCTGAATTATTGTTTGGCCCTAAGGTGAATGGTACTCATCAGCAAGGGGAAATCCCTCCTTTCTACATTAGCCTAAACATTCATGGCAAAATATTACATAATGCTATGTTAGAATCAGGGGAATCCCATAATTTTATGCCAAAAGCAATTATGGAGAGACTAAACTTAGACATCACCAGACCATACAAGGACTTATTTTCCTTTGACTCTACCCAAGTTAAATGCCTTGGTTTGATCAATAATTTATGTGTAACTCTAGTCCAATGCCCAATGAAAAGTATTGTAATGGACATAGTAGTTGCATACATCCCACCCAAATATGGAATGCTGTTATCTCGCTCATGGGGAGAAAAATTGCAAGGATCCTTGTAGTTAGATATGTCTTATGCCACCATATCTGTTTTTGGCCAACAAAGGAAATTATATAGAGAGACCTTGATGAAATACATGGTGAGTAGTGCTGAAAAACCACAAAACTTTCCCATATACTCCATGCATTCTGATATGGACTCTTTCATCTTGTACAATTCAGAACATGACAATTATCAAATCACAACTAAAGTACTGAAATACAAAATAGCTGATAGCGAGAACATTTTTCATGAGTCCCTATGGCATCTATATTTTGATGTGGATCTCTGAATAGGTTAGGGGTTGGTGCAGGAGTGTGGATCCATAATATGGAGAATAATCATTATGAGGGACATGCATTCAAATTAAACTTCAAGTGTACCAATAACATGGCTGATTATGAAGCCCTAATCTTAGGGTTACAATTGGTTAGAAAACTTGGAGCCAAAAGAGTTTCTATACTTGGAGACTCAGAATTGATTATTAAACAAATTAATGGTGAATACTTTGTAAATAATCCCAGACTTAGTCAGTACAAGGAGATCATCCTAGATTTGATTAAAGACCTCCTGGAAACAAACTTTGCTGCCATTCCTAGAAAACAAAATATGCAAACCCATAACCTTTCCACTTTTGCTAGTACTTGCAAATTGCCCTTCCAACCCAACCATCATTACACTGCAGAAGTGAGACATATGCCTATCATACCAGACAATTTGAAGTATTGGTAGATTTCTCCCAGGATTCTTAGATTTATGACTTCATGAATGCTGAAGGTTAGTTTCAGAACTGTAAAATAGATACAGACTGTACAATAGATAATAACATAGATAGTTACATAGATGTAAATATTTTAGAAGTAGGTAAACCTACTAATTTCACTAGATTAGAAGTAGATATCTTAGAAAATGTAGAGATAGAAGAGATAATGAATGATGATCCTGAAATTCTTAATCTAAAAAATAATTTTTTGCCTAAGGGATTAGTCCCCTTAGAAGATTTCTTTGACTCAAACGATGTAGCTAGGAAATTGAAACTAGAGCCTTTGAGAGCAGATATAGAAGAATGTAACATAAGAACGCTAAAATACATAAATCTTTTTAAAGAGTTCCAAGATGTTTTTGCATGGAGTTATGAATACTTGAAATCTTATGACACCAGCATAACTCAACACAAAATACCTATCAAAGAGGATCATAAACCTTTCAAATAGAAACTTAGGAGAATTAATCTAGTTCTTATGCCATCTATTGAGAAAGAAGTTAAAAGAATGTATGATGTCCAAATTATAGCTCCCATTAGATACTCAGATTGGATTTCAAGCTTAGTCACTACTAGGAAAAAGACTAGAGAAATCAGACTTTGTGTTGATTTCAGAAATTTAAACAAGGCATCTTTAAAAGACAACTATCCTCTACCAAAAATGGACCATATCCTTTGAAGGATAGTGGGCTCATCCAAAATCTCTTGATGGATTTTCTGAATATAATTAGATCTTAGTTCAACCAGAGGACCAAACCAAAACTACATTTACTACTCCTTGGGGTGCCTTCGTGTATTTGAAGATGCCTTTTGGATTAGTGAGCGCAGGAGCCACATTTCAAAGAGCTATGGATATAGCTTTTGCCAAGGAGATCCATGAATTCCTAGTGGTGTACCAAGATGACATCACTATTTTTTTTAAATATGATAATAAACACCTAGATCACTTGAGAAGAGTTTTCATCAAATGTACGAAATTTGGGATTTCTTTAAATCCTAGAAAGACACTCTTTGGTCTAGAAGAAGGAAAGTTGTTGGGACCAATCATATCTAAAGATGGAATTAGAATAGATCGTGCTAGAATAGAGGCCATTTTAACCATTTCCCATCCTAGAAACATCAAAAGAGTTGCAGTCATTTTTAGGCAAAGTAAATTTTCTTAGGAGATTCATTTCAAATTTAGTAGAATTGATTAGAGAACTAAATAACATGTTAAGAAAGGACTCAGAACTTAAATGGACAGTGGAGGCCAAATAGTCCATTGAAGCCATCAAGGAACCCTTAACCAAAACTTCAGTTCTTATAGGTCCTGATTTTTAGAAAGACTTTATAATTTTTTCTTTTGCTTTAGAACACACCATTCCAGCAGTCTTGTTGCAAAAGAATGACCAAGGATATGAACAACCAATTGCATTTTTCAGTAAATCCTTAAGAGATGCCACACTCAAATACAATATTATGGAAAAACAAGCATTAGTTTTAGTAAAGGCCATACAAGATTTTAGAGTCTATATTCTATATTCTCACATCATTGCTTACGTTCACAACTCAGTAGTTAGGGACATTTTGACACAAAATGGGCCTGAAGGAAAGAGAGGCAAATGGATTGCCACTATATTGGAATATAACATAGAGATAAAGCCTACTAAACTTATCGAAGGCCAAGGTTTAGCCAAACTCATCGCTAAATTGAATTGTCAGGCCCTAGATATTAATTTCATTGGTGCCCTTGATGATCAGGAAGAGATGGCAACTCCATAGATCAGTGAAACTTTTACAGATTCAACTTGGTATGCAGATATCATTTTTGTATTACTAAACTTACAAGTTCCTCTTGGTTTGACAAGAAATAAAGCTAGATTTTTGAAAATGAAGTCATTAAAGTATTGAATCATAGATTATTCTTTATTTTGGAAAGACATTAGTGGTATTCTTTTGAACTGTTTACTAAAAGATGAAGCTGATAAAATTATGCAAGAATTTCATGCAAGGGATTGTGGATGACACTTGTATTGGAAAACTACTGTTGACAAAATCCTGAGGGTTGGTTTTTACTGGCCCACTCTTTTTGCAGATGTTAAAAAACATGTGACCTCCTGTCATAAGTGCCAGATATTTGAGGGAAAGAGAGAATTTTACGCTTGCCTCCTAAACCAATCTCAACAGAAATACCATTTCAACAATGGGGGTTAGACTTCATTGGAGAAATACACCCAGCCTCCTCAGCGCAACATAGGTGGATTTTGACAGCCACTGAATATTTTACAAAATGGATAGAAACCATCCCTTCTAGACAAGCCACAGACATTGGCATTATCTCCTTCCTAGAAAATAATATCCTGTCAAGATTTGGTTGCCCCCAAAAGCTCATTGCTGATAATGCAGTTGCATTTAAATCCAAGAGAATGATAGACTTCTGTAACAAATACCACATCACCCTTGGCCACTCCACTGTTTATTACCCTCAAGGTAATGGACTTGTAGAATCCTCCAACAAAGTCATGGTCAATATCATTAAGAAATTATTGGAAGACAACAAAAAGACATGGAACAAAAAGTTGGTCATTGCCTTATGGGCAGACAAAATAACTACCAAGAAGTCCATTGGCACATCTCCCTATCAGTTAGTAAATGGGATGGATGTTGTTTTTCCATCATCTTTGGGAGTGCTAGTGATGAATAACATCCAGGAGTTGCAAGTAGAACCAAATGATATCCAAAGAAGGATAAATCAGACCATACACCTGCAATAGACCAGAGAAGAAGTATATGTAAAATCACAGGTAATCCAAGACAAGATCAAAAAGATATTTGATAAAAAGACCAAAGCAGATGATTTTTACATAGGTGATAAAGTTCTTAAGTGGGATTCAAGAAGGGAAGACAAAGGCAAACATGGAAAATTTGACTTCTTATAGGAAGGGCCTTATGTCATTTATGGTTACAGGGGTAACAATGCCCTTTTCTTGAGAGAGATAGATGGATCAGATCTACCAGGAGGACCTGTCAATGGTAGAATGCTGAAGCATTGCTTTTCCACTAATTAACAATAGTTAAATTTACTTTGCATCATTGTACATAACATTTCAGAGTGTAGATGGGATTGGATGGTAATCTTTTGAAGTTGAAGCTCGGAGAGAAGGCCCTAAGCTTTGAAGGTTTCACCATCATAAGTATCAATAAGGCAGAAATCACAGAAGAAAAATTTACAGGGTAACTGTAGTCACAATTCAAAGGCTACTGATCTTAGAGTTCTTAAGATTTCACTAGGAAATGCCATCCCCATGTGGAGCCACTGTTAGGGTCCTATATTAATAGGATTCATAATTTTGAATTAGATGTGGTTGATCTTGTAATATTGTACATACTTTTTCTTTCAGCAAAATGTTTTCCATATTAAAAATAAAAAAAAATGAAAAGAGGGTATGTCCTAAAAGAAATATTAAAGGACAAAAATAATAAAAAAGGATCAAAAAAGTGAAAATATATGAACCCCAAACAAAAACAGATCATGAAAGTGTGCAAGTCTAAGTACCACTACTTTTTACTTTATTATGCAAAATAATGGTTGTGTGGAGCTTGTCATAAATGCCACAACCCATGATAGTCAAATTGTTTAATCTTGACTAGTTCATGCTTTAAATTTCATGTTTATAGATAGAGAATAAAGACCTAGCCAAACTGTTTAATCTTGGTAGATCAGTAGTTAAGTAGAGAAATAAAATTTTCTCATAAGCTTAATCTCAGCCATTGGAAGATATAAGGTTAAAATTAAATAGTTCGTTTCACAAAAGAAAAGGGAAAGAAAGGGTCTGCTAGCTTAAATGCACCCAATAAAGTGAAGAAAAATGTTAGGGTAAGTAAAAGAAAGGTTGCAGAAGTACAAAGTTGATTGAATCATAAGCACATTTATCATGCTTAATCCAATGTTTCAGTGTGCAGGAGCATGTATGAAAGTGAAAGGATGTTTACAAGCTGATTTGGCTAACTTCCCCTCATTTCATTTCACCCCCCACTACATAATTATTAATTTCCCCATTATCCCATCATTTCCTAAGAAAATACCCTTTTCCCTTCATTTTCACCCTTGCCCCTTGGTTTCACACATTTCCCTAGAAATCTACCCTCCAAACTCATTACCCTACCCAAAAAACCCCTTTTCTCTAGTGTGAAACCCATTCCCCTTTGAAGAAACCACTTTCCCTTTATTAATTTCCCTATTTTGTCTAAAAACCCACTAAAAACCCTTATCCTAAGTTTAAATCCCCCCCTTGCATTACTTTATTAACTCCCCAATTCCTATATTTTTCCCGACATAATCCCTTTAACCCACCACCCTGGTGCAGTTAACAAACTCCACCTCATTTAACCCCTGTCCCACTATATTAAACCAACACATTATACTTCTAACCCGCTCCACTTATTCATTAAATAATTACAAATAAAGATTAATTATCCCCCGGGCCCCGCTAATCTCCGTTCCTTTTCCCTCCGTGCACCTTCACTACGCGATAGCCATCAGATCTTGCACCCCCAAATCTGACGGTGCACATCCATATCACGCAGACTCCCTTTCCGACCTTTACCCATCTGAGAGCACGCGAAATTAGTGGTTTTTCTTGGGCCCCTTTTGGCTATGTGGAAACTCCACACTAACTCATGTGCTCTTAGGGAAATACCCCTCAACTGCTAAAAGCAGTGTGATGGCCCCCGAAACCACCTTCCTGCCAAAAGCTGAAATTGACCACTATTCATTATGAAATTCCGCGCCAAATTCTAATAGTTGCCAGTTAAAATGCCGAAATGATCATTTTCACCCTTTTTTCTCATTTGATCTAAGAAATCTTCCTAAGACTTCATTCGCCACCCTAAACCTTTGCAACGAAATTTGACTGTCAGCTACCTCTCGAACACGCTTTGGACACCCAATTCAGCCATCCAGTGCAAAACTGAAGCCAGAGTGCCCTCTGCAGCCACCATTGAAATTAGTTTGCAGCCTATACCACCATTTCCAGGTATTTGGACAAGAAACCAGAATAACCCTCTCAAATTCAAAAACGTGCAGTGAATTCAAACATTAAATTAATTGAATTTAATTGATTTTCCCTAAATTGAGAGTATTTCCCCCCTGAATACCTAAACCCCTCTTTTCCAATCTGCAAACTACCATTTCACTCCACCAGACATGTTCAAGCTTCACTTCTACAGTTTGTGCAAGCCCAATTCACACCTTTCCCCATAAGATGGCTGCCCACACCTCTCTAGATGTTAGACCTATGTCAACCCCTCACCTGGACATTGACCATTTGGCCCTAGCAGACATGGATTTCCAAATAAAAGACACTACAACTCTAGCCCACCTTCTGAAGCTCCACTGTTGGAGTAAGGACATATTTTTGAACCATACAGATGATATCAGCCTTTGGGAATCCAGTTTACCCAAATACACATTCCCAGAAGTTCACCCTTTCCCAAATATTGTACATTATTGTCATGTTTGTTATGTCCCTTGCCAAAGGGCTATTACTACCCCAAATCAACAATTGTTATTCACTATTACCCCTGAGTCAATCAACCAAATGCTACAAATCAAATCTAGCCCTAATTAGACTCCTTTATCCATTGGAAACCTATTGGACTTGTACCTCACATTAGACCAAGTGAAAATCAACCAAATTTTCCAGAATTTTATCATTGAAGACTGCCATACACCTATAGATACCCAATCCTATGCTGCCACCATTTTCTTATAAATTGGTAGACACATAATCACCATGCTCTCATGCATCCTAGGATACACATCAGATGACCATGTGGATGAGGTCATCCTGGCCTTCTTGTCCATTTTCACTCCAGGCAAGTCTCTTGCTATCATGTATGATTATGCTCAGTTCATTGCAGATAGAATGCATGAACAATTCACCAGACTGCCCACTGAAAGAGTTTTCAAATACTCTTCAGTGTTGTTTTAGATGTTTTTGTATTACTAGACAGATAAGTTCCCTATGAGCATCTAGAATTTGGACACCAGGGGAAAGGAGAGACCAGTGGTGTACTGGAAACCCTTGGTCTAGAATTTTTCCAAAACATTCACCTACAATGACTTCATAAATTCCTTTGTGTACCTAGTCATGAACATGCTGACTTCTGATACTCAACCTAGAATCAACCAAGACATCAAGAGAGTGTTGTAGTTGGCAAAGAACAACAATGTAGGAGACTGGTACCTCTACTAGAACCACACTGAGATCAAATTTTATGGTTGCCAGTTAGCCCCTTATAAATTTCCAAAGTACCTCCCTATGAGGATATTTGCCCTTAAATATTTCAGACAAATCATCAATTCCAATGATGTCCACTTCCTATCTGCTAGGAAGAAAACCCAGTTTAAGGTGAAAAACCCATTGGGCCCATTCATTTGCAACAATATAGAGGTTGGACCAGAGGCCAACAGGTTACTACAATAGATGAAATTCAGAATAGTTTCATATGGAAGTATGACCCTCATGGGGTCATGAAAAAATGGAGACTTAAGGTCAAAATGGCACCTTACATCCACCACCCAAGACTAGACATTGAACACTTTTCCAACCAATCTGAGTGGGTGGAGAACACATTGATTGATATGGAAAACACAGTTGTGGATATTGAGAACACACTGATTTATCTTGAAAAACAATTTGACCGGAGCTCTTTCCTGCAGGTTCTAGAAATAGGAGAAACAATGAATGTTCAACCTATGTTATAGACCCCTGCTAATGAGGAGAAGAATCCTAGGAGGAACAGGGAAGAGGAATCTAGCTTTACCATGGAAACTACTGAGGAGTTGTTTGAGATAAGAAAGAAGCCCAGGTTGAATCCTATGCATGAACAAGAGGAAAACATTTCTTTAGAGGAAATGACTAACATTTAGACAATGAGGCAGAGAAGTAGAGAAGCAGCTGCAACAGGTGAAACACAACAACCATCAACCTCCAGCACATAGATGATAGAGAGACAATAGAGTGTGGAGGTTTCTTCCTTTGTCAGGCTAGCTGACAAGGAAAAGGATATCAAAGACAGATTTAAAGAAATAAAGATGAGGAATGAAAAGTTAAAGGTAGAGACATATGCCCAATACCTCAAGCTTACTCCACCAAACCAGATCAGATTCATGTCAGCCTTTGACACCAAAGTAGGCAAGATGCAGGTGTCATTTTTTCAGGCAACTGTTCAGTAACCAAAGACCTCTGACTATAAAAAGACAAATTTTGAGGTGTTGGCTAGGGATGTTCATCCCATTGATCAGATAGAGTTTCACAAGCAAGCTGGAGAAATGATTTACTCCACCCTCACTGGAAAGGCCATGGACACCTATAAGCTACAAGATTCATTGGATAATGTGACAGCCCAATACAAATTGGAGAAGGCCTCCTCATATGCCAAAGACAACATAATAAAGTCCTTGGAGGACTTGGTCATTAAACTCGGCCATGACCCAAGTGATATTAAGGCATAGAGAAATTAATCAAGAATAAGAATGAGGACATAGCAGCCCTCAAGAAACATCTTAAGCTGCCTCATTCACAACACCCATAGACAAAGGAGGTCCTGGAAAGTCAGAACAATCATGAAGAGATGATGGACATTGTGTTGCAACTGAACGATCAATTAAAGGAGATGGAGAAAGAACTGGATAGCTTGATGCAACCCAAACAAGCTAGTATGGATGATGCTCCTGAAACTATCATTCCAATAGTTACCACTATTATACCTTCTACTTTGGCAACATCCTTAGCTCCCACTGCTCCAATGGCCATTTCACTACTGGCAACTACATCAGCAACAAGATCGATAGCAACAGGCTCTACAGGTGATGAAGCAAACAGGCTGGTCAAAGCAATGGAAGAAATGTCCATTTAGAGCACGTAGATGAACATGCTTAAGGAGAAAGTCACCAACCTAGAAACAGATTACAAATTTTCCCAAATCATGCACAGAGAAGAACAACAAAAGGCTACAAGGATTATTGAAAGAACCAAGAGCCTGGAGAAAGAACTGACACTCAATGAACTCTAGGTTAGGCTAAGGAGCAACTGTGGGCCAATATCATTGACTCTGTCAATAATATTTTGCCATCTATTCAGGTTATTTTTGAACAAATTGATTTGATAAAGTAGGCTACAGAAGCCATTCAGAGAGTCAAAGAAAAACTTAGAGATATGCTAGAGGAGGCAACAAGAATCATTCATTTCCTCAACTCCAAGAACAAGTATGAGCTGTAAGAACTAGAGATACCTGACAGGATAGGTACAATTTTGGAAGTCAAAAGAGTCCTTACTAAGAGGAATTTGATGTTGAACTTGGAGGATAAGTGTCAAACCATGCAACTGGCCATTGATAGGTTCATGGTTAAGTTCAAACTTTTGAGGCAAAAGGGATTACCAAATCCCTTAGTTATAAAGGATAAGCTAATGACACAGGGAGATTATAATAAGAAGATAAGGGAAGTGGCCAAATATTAGGTAAACAATTCATCCATGAAGGGCATACCAACAGGGAAAGTATTATACCAAAATTTTGAAAACTTGTTTTACCTCCAGCATGAGGTAAAACACCTTTTTGTCAATAAGCCAACCTTTTCCAAGTATACAGAGGTAGATGAGATGTACCGAAAAATGCTCAATATCCAATTACCAGATGCTGAGGCATGGGAAAAAATCAATGATTTATTATAGGAAATACATAGTAAAAATATGAAATGTACAATAAAAAGTAAAAGAGCACAGTAAAAGGTTATTGACAGGTCAACAAGGTCAAAGAGTATCAGATGAAAGTGTATCAGATGAAAGGTCATAAGTAAATATGGCATCCAACGTGAAGACCAAACAACCAAGCCACTTAAAGGGAAAAATATCAAAGACTAAAAGACAGTAGAACCTAAATAACAAGGACAACAAACAACAATTCAATAGCTGTCTCTATATTCTTGCATGAAGATATTTCCTTTTCCTAGATTAGTTCTCAATGCAGTTTGAGATATTTTGTAAATTCTTTGTATAAATACTTCATAATTCGAGGTATTGAGGGTGGATTGCTATACATTTGTAGAGTTATTTTGATCTTAAACCTAAGGGTGACTGTACCACTTTTCAAGTCAACAGACTGGAGCAAGTAATAAAAAGATTGCACTAGAGGATTCATGAGATGAGCTATTGCAGTGAAGTATCTTCTTTGTCTGATTTTGTTACCTACTTATGTGTTTTATAAACTTAATTTTTTTCCAAATTTGAATGAATTAACTGGAAATATCACTTAGAATTTGTTTAAGTACACTTAGTTTTTCACAGTTAGTCATTTATATGTTTTCCTCTGATACTTGAATTTGAGAACCCTTAATTGCTCTCCCATCCCGGTTGACCTCTTTCACTTCTCTTCATGATCCGGCCTAGGGAACCCTTAATTGCTCCCTAGATCCAATTGGAAACCATTTCACCTTCAAGCCTTTGATAGATGTAGTAACTCCTCTATCTTTCCCTCTAGACACTATTTTTAGAACTTAATCCAGTCTTGTTTTTCTGACATTTGACTCCATAGCCCAATGGTAAAAGGAAACCCTTTTCATCTAAGTAAGTGATCCCACCACCCAAATTCAAATCAAAACCTATGCACAATCACAACTAGCCTAAAATTAGTTAAATAAAATAAAGTTAAATCATAAAGAGAGAGCCCTCTCCGAGATTAGGAAGGCTAGGTCCTGATCTCCAAAAGTGGTTTGTGGTTACCTCTATCATTTCTTTTTCTGACAAATTTGAAGAAATTTGGAGTGATAAGAAAGGCTTACATCATCTTTGCCAATATTCAGGAGAAATTGGAAAAATTGCAGAGTACGCAGCAGAAAATCAAGCAGGACAATGCAGGACCAACCATAAAGTAGCTAGTGGACTAGATCAAGCAGGCTGCCACGCAGAGCGCGACTGAGGTCGTAGTTGAACAAGTGGAGATGGGGGATCTTCACAGTAATATCTCCATGCTAGTCGAGTGACCCATGGGTGAGTCATGATATTTGTGTTGGGGGTTGGTTGGGATGGGGTTCCCTAGGGTCAATTTTGGGGAAAAAGCCCAAGTTTTGTTGTATAAAAATGTAAAGTCTCCGCAAATTATGGACGCAGAGTGTGTAGATAGTTAAAGAGTCATAAATGGTTTTACCCTTCTTTATGTAAGTCAATTCGCCTTTTTGAGGATCCAACCATAGTCTGTAGACCATGGGATTGTATAAATATGTGTGTCTTAGGATGTCTAAGAAAAAACAATAGAAGATGAAGATGAATGTAACGGGTTAGTAGAAGGGATATCATAACAATCTTAGAGTAGAAGGAAGGTTCTACAACTGTGTGCATAGAGGCCTAGAGTAGAGTCCATAGCTGAGTGCATGGACCCCTGCAGCTGAGTGTGCAAGGAAGTTCGATTCTGTAAGCTGAATTGCATATTAATAAAGAAGATTGTTGTAGAAATACCCGTGCTTATATCCTTACTTTTGTTTATATGAATGCGATTTATCTTGTGATGGGTTTATGAAATAATGATGTATTGATGTGTGACTTCACATGATTTATATTGTTATATAAACAAAATTTATGCTGACTGTTTATGCAAATATTATCTTGTTGTATGTTTAAGTTATCAAGCACTTGGGCCGATATAAGTAATTTCTAGATTAAGAGTAATCTTTGATACGCCTAAGTAGCTGATTAGTCTGTTCAAGGTCCACGAAAAAAAGTAGTATACCTTCGCGGAGGTCTAGAGGCTGATTAAAGGGAGTTATATCGATAATCCATAAAGGCTTATCAATCTGCGCAAAGGCGGATTTAGCGAATCAAACGACATCATGCTGATCTCTGGGTTCTGAAACTTGGTTCCAGCATCCCCCCATGCTGCTTCGGGTGAGATTTCAGTCTACGCTCCACGGGTTGATGCCGAAAGGGCCAGTGGTGTAGTGATTTGTTTGGCACAACTAACTCTAAACCTGGGTTAGGACCACTAAACCAACACTTTTCATAGAATTACACCATATTTTTTTACTTAAAAGCAGTAGCATTATCGGTGATTATCTTCTACGGGCAACCAAATCTTAACAATGTATTAGATTCAATAAACTGAATGACTACAGAATCAGTAGCTTTCCTGGTTGGGATTGCCTCAATTCATTTCGTGAAGTAATTTGTAGTTGTTAGGTTCCATTTATCCTGGCATGATGATGGAAGGATGGATCTCCCCAACAAAATCAAGACCCACCGCTAGAATGGTGCTGAGACTAAAATGGGAAGCAATGGCAATGGTAACAACTTCCTTTTCCCTTGAAACACCTAACATTCATGACATCTCATCATAATTTTATATACATAAGTGAAAAGAGTCGGCCAATAAGAACCAACCTTCAAAATTTTGTTGGTTGTAGTTTTCTAGAATAGGTGGCCACCACAATCTCCCTTGTGGAAGTCACTCATCACATATTTTGCTTCAGTTTTGATAAGACAATTCAAGCACACAACACTTAGATCTTTCCAAAATAAGACACCATCAATAATACAATATTTTGAAGCTTTCAATTTTAATGATCTACTCCTACTTCTTGGCACTTCCAGTGGAGGATTTAAATGTTGCAATAGATAGACAATGTCAGAGTACCATGGAGATGAAGTAAACATTTCAGATACCTGTACTTGTGAGTCTTCCACTTCTTCTTCAAAGAGGGTAGAAATTAGATTGATATGTAATGCGTGCAAGTTAGATTCGGCCATGAGCTTTTCCAAACCTTGTCCCTTGATTAGATTTGTCAGTTTTATCTCCAGATCATATTCTAGCATCGTTACGATCCATTTTCCCAGCATACCTTCTAGATATGTCTGCATAAGAACTTCCTTCACTGCTGCAGTTGGAACATAAGATAGAATGTGTGAATGCAGAATATATACCCGAAAGTCCTTTAGATATTTCACCAAGGCTAAAGCTTGCTTGTCAATAATGTTATACTTTAGCGTTGCATCTCTTATGGTTTGATTGAAAAAACTATGGGTTGTTCATTTTTCTAGTCCCACTTTTGCATTATGACCGCAACTGAAGTATGCTTGGAAGTGAATGAAAATATATTAAAATATGAAGTATAATCAGGATTGATCAAAGTGGGAGAAGTAGACAATGAAAATTTAACCGCATTGAATGATTTCTTAGAATCTTCTGACCATCTTACCTCACTATATTTCTTCAACATACTAGTCATATCTCTCAAGTGTTCACCAAGGTTGGGGATGAACCGCCTCAGAAAGTTAATTTTTCCATTAAAATATTGAATCTCTCTTTTGTTTCTTGGAAAATCTAACTGTTAGATTGCTTTAGCTCTTGTAGGGTTGATACAGATACCATTTTTGGAAATAATGTTCCCCAACAGTTTTCCCTCCTCCATGGAAAATAAGCTCTTCTTGGGCTTCAAGGAAATCCCAAAATTTTTGCATCTCTTAAAAAAAATTCTTACATGATGCAAGTGCTCATCATCATATTTGGAAAAAATAGTGAGATCATCCAAATAAATAACTAGAAATACATCCTTTTCATTGGTGAAAGCAATTTCCATTGCTCGCTGAAATATGGCCCTGAATTCTTCAATCCAAACAACATCTTAGTGTACATAAAAGTACCCCATGTTTTTGTAAAGGTTGTTTTCAACTGATCATCTTCATTCACAAAAATTTGGTTGTAGCCTGAGTATCCATCAAGAAGTGACGTCCTAGAAGACCCAACTACCCTCTGCAAAATATGGTCCATCTTTGGAAGAGGATAATGATCCTTTAAGGACACTTTGTTCAAATTCCTGAAATAAATACAAAGACGAATATGCCCCATCTTCTTCCTTACCAGCACAATATTTGACATCCATTCAGAAAAATGAAAAGCAACTATAATAATAGATTTGTAAAGTCTATTTACCTTTTTCTCAATGGATGGCAGTAATTTAGGATTAATCCTCCTCAGCTTCTGGTGGAATGGTTTCTGATCAGGCTTGACTGTTATAGTATGTTGGATGATGTTCTTATCATAGACCTTTAGATCTAAATAGTCCCAAGAAAATACATCAGAAAATTTTGTCATTAAAGAGATGTACTTACTTTTCACTTCAGGGGATAGAGACTTCGACAATTTGACCATCTTGGGCTTGTCAGTTGTACCAATGTTTATACCTTCAACACCTTTTTTGTGGGGACCATCATTGGATTTTTGGTGATGTCATCATGATAAAATAACTCTTCCAGAGGTATGATACATCATGGAATTTTATTGTCTTTCAGTTGCAACATTTCAACTTTAGTAGCCTCAATTTCCATATCATTCCCATAAGATGCATCATCAACATGGGATTGCAAGAATTCATCCTCCATCTGTAGAAAATTGTCAATTTGTTTGTCATTCAAAGAAACTTTCCAATATCTTAGATTCTCAGGGACAGGTGGATGATGCTTGACATGAATTGAAAAATTCTTATTTGAGTGGATGGGGATCTTAAACATACTCGCTGTAGTGGCAAGAGAATCATCCATAAAATTCCGACTTCTAGGAATCAAAGATAGTCTATATTTTGAAAAGGTCTTGAGAATGTCAAGAACAACATTTTGATAAGCTCGCATCCTTGGATGCTTGGCATGGTACTCCCCTTTTACTTGTTTAATCACCAACTCGGAGCCACCATAAACTTAAATTTTCTTTGCTCCCAACTTTTTTGAGAATTTTAAGGCCAACAATCAATGCTTCATACTTTGCCTCATTATTTGAGAAATCAAAAACCAACTTATATGAAAATAATCTTACATTGCGAGGGATTTTACATGACTGGTGCAAGGGACCATGAATCCACATGCTAATCCCAACTCCTTATTTTCCCAATGCTCCATAAACTGAAGGGTCCAAAGACCATCTTCTTCATCCAAAAACTGAAATTTAGGGGGTTGATATTTCTAAATTCACTGTCTCAACAATCTATGTTTGTAGCACTGATTCAAAAATCTTTCCAGGTGTACTTTCTGGCTGCAAACAATCTACATCCCTTTTCTTGTTTTCTGTAATCAAATCTTCCTACACTACTTATAACTTTTGAAACTTCTAAAATCTCTACAATCTAACTATCATCATCTACTGGATTCATACAATTATACAAAATTAAAGACTCTAGGTTGGTATGTACAACATGGATTGGGTGATTATTAGGTCTCTCTTTGCTACTAATCATGAATTTCATCTTCTTCTCTCGGTACAATTTTCTAAGCTACCCAAATACGGGTATAGTAGCATACGAGAAATCAAGTTGTAGGGTGCCTTTCAACTTTGGTCCCTAAGACCGTGAGAGAAACATGCCAAATCGTGGAGGTATATCAGAGACAACCACATCCATTAACACATTTTTGGCTAGAATTTGGTCCAGGGACACTACCAAGTCCTTAATAAGATTGAGGCATTTCACTATTCCCAAATCAAATGATTAGAGGTCATGGTATGGTTGGGTGATATCTAATCCCAGTTTGTCCATATTGGCTTTTGGCATAAGTTTATGTGATTCCCCAGAATCTAACATGGCATTATGGAGGATAAGCTCATGGAGTTTCAAACTAAGATAGAAAGGTGGGACTTCACCATCTTCTGGACTTCCCTCTATATCTAAACCAAATAGAATTGTAGGATCATCATCAACAACATTAACCATATTTGGCATCTGATTTACTTTCAAAATCTTAGCAATATGAGACTTGTATTTATCATTCTTGACTAGTTCAGTTAGAGGAATCGAAACTTTAAACTTAGAAATTTCATTATCTGAACTAAACAAATTGGATTGCTTCTCTACCTCTTTTGAAGTGGTGTCCTTCTTTTTAGGCTATCCTTTGGGAAGAGACTCTTTTCTTTGTCCTTCACTTTGAGCCTCCTTATCCTTCCTTACATTTCTGGTAGAATCTCCATTGGTCTTGTCTCAACTTAGGATAACAATCTCCTTTTCTCTATTTTGATTTGCAGGGATAGTTTCTTTGTCTTGTGCATCCCTCTGAGAATTTTTCCTTTTCTGGTTCAAAGTAACATGCACATTCTTGCTCCTTAAATTTTACTGCTTCTACAAATGGTTGAGAGCATTATGATATCCCCTTTGATATTCTTTGGTCTGCACTGCCCATGAATCATCATTTGCAAGGATGAGATGTTGGTCACTTGGTGCAAGAGTATCTGGAGAGAACTGATCTTCCTCATTTAGAAAGATAGGTAGTTGATCATTCTCAAGGAAATGGTTTGCTTCAAAAATCTCCTTCATCGTCTTCCGGTCCTTTAGTGTAATTTTGTTGAAATGGAGTTCTGATTTTTCCCTCAGGATCCTAATTTTTCTGCTTATTTTTGAATTGTGACTGCTGCTATCCCTTGTAATTTGGATTCCTTGTTGAAGGCTCCGCTTGTTGATCTACAATGTTCATTCTGTCCATCATTATTTCCATGGTTTTTATGAGAGTGTCAAGTTTACCATCATAAGAAGAGGAGGAATCCTCCTTAATAGTAACTTTCTTCTCTGATTTTATTTTGGACTTCTTGATGAGTAAATTAGCCTCCACACTCACTACGGTTTTTTTCCTTTCTTCTAAAGTGGCAGGATCTCTCTCCTAACGCTGGTAAGCCATGTCTGAGTCAAAGGCATTAGGATAGTGGAGGAGTGCTAAACCAGGGGGAGGTTTCATATCATTAGGGATGGAATTGTACACAAGATTAAATCTTGTTGTGAACTCCTGCACTATCTCATTTAGATTTCTCTTCATGTAATTGTATTAAACCAAAATTTGTAACATATTCTTCTTTTCTTGCCATCAGGCTAATAACAACTCCATCAACCACTGACAATTGTTGATGGAACCAGCTGTGAAACTACAAAACCAGTTCTTAACATATCTAGAAAAGATATGTGCTATAATTCTCATTTTAGCATCTTCGTCATCAACCTCTTCGAGATCGATGAAATCCACTAGTTTGTCAACATGCTGCTACGCTGTGATCTATGAATTTCCATCGAAAAGAGGAAGTCTTTGGCCATAGTTTTGAGGTAGGGCTGCAAGTTGACTAGGTAATTCTAGAGGGAAAAATCTTGCCATGACTGCGGGAGGAAGTTGTATGGGAACTACAATGGTTTGTGTTGATGGAGATGATGATGTCAAAGGAGGTAGTGGTGGATTAACAACAATAGATGTGGTGGCTGATGCATTTGATGGTATGGTAGAGGATGTAGCAGCAGAAAAATTCTCAAGTTGATATTGAATGTAGGCCTTTTTAGTGGTGATTTGAAGTTGGTTAGCTAGGATTTGGAGCTTAAGTTGGTCCAAAGCTCATGATCAGTTTTAGAAAACAAGGATTTAGCAGAAGGTTTAGTAAATAAATATTTAGAAGGAGGTAAGTAAGAATCAAACTTAATAGGGTCAAATACTACCTTTGAAAGGAAAGATTCAAACTTTGATAAGAAAAGAGATAACTCAAATTGGATATCAAAGGAAATATCTTCAATAGTATACAATTGATCAGGAAAGGAAGTAGTTCTTATCAATTTACGAGCTCCACTTTCAGGAAGCAGAGATTTGAGTTTCCTTAGCAGTTTCTCTGGATCATCAACCACAAGAGGTGGATTTGGGTCAGGGTTTGACCTCGTGTGTCTTTTAGGAGCCAAAATTTAACAGTTTAACTTGATGTGACTTAGATCAACCTTATTTGAGTGCTGGAACCTGTCACCCACATGACCAGTCTTGAATGCACTTGTAGAACTAATCCCATGGATAATATATCAGTCGTTGTAGTAGAGTGGTGAGTATTCCTGCTTGTCATGTGGGTGACCTGAGTTCAATCCCTGACAACAATGCAAAAATGTTATCCTCCAAAATATCCTAAGGCTAAGAAGGGAGATCGAAGGAGGTAACCTCAAACCACTTAGGGTTCACCAGCTAGCCCTGCTAAACTAGAGAGGGATCTCTCTATGAATTCACAACCAATGATTATTGGCATATGGAAAAACGTTAGGCTAGATATGTTAGGCTCAGGTATGGTTTTGAAATTTTTAGGGTTTTGATGCTGGATTAGGGATGGAAACCAGGTAGCTAGGTCAAAGGATCAAAGGGTTACAACAACAAATATATAGAGGAGGAAGGTAGAAATATTTCTGTGATGGATTTAGGGTTTTGTCGGTGAAGTGTAGGGTTTGAAGATTTAAAAGGTCTTAATTAACATGTGCACCATGAATTCATTAAGTAAGAAGGCAAATTACACAAAATGATATTCCCATCAAAACAAAGATTTAATGAAAATGATTCTTCTTATAACCTTTAAGGAAAATCACTGAAGAAATAAGATATAGAAAGGAGAGATGTATATCATTCATATGAAACTATAACAAATAAAATACATCATCACAAACTCATTGCACATGAATTCCTAGATAATAGCTACAACTACTCCTTTGATTTTTTGAATAAAGAGTTGAAATACAAGCTACACGTGTTCCCACCTCCAATGTCCAACCTGTTCTATGACTAAAAGATAGATACATATAGAATAAAAACCATGTTCCCCTCTCTTAGGGTCGAATACTTTAGTTTAGAAACTGATTAATGAGGTGTTCAACAAAAACCCTAATGTCTAGGGAGGTTAAAAAAATTTCCATTTAAACTTTAACTGAATTGTCCTCATAAGTGAGGCCTAAGTTTACATAAAAACAACCTAACAAGCTTATTTACCATTAATTGCATCATAATTACATTTAAGACAAGTAATTACATTATGATAACTTGAATCTGGCTGATAAAACTAAGAAAAAGTAGTTACAGACAAAAGCGTAGCGAGAAAGTGCAATGAATTTGGGAGAATTGATTTTTGGATGCCTTCCTAAGGTCCAAATCAAGATCTTGATGGCTCATTGGAAAGATGTAGATGTATTCTACATGATGGAATCTTCAAGAGCTAAATTTTATTCTTCTTTCCCTCCAAAAATTCATTCTCCCAGAGTTACTCCCAAAAGCACAATGTGCTCTTTAAAAAGAGGGCAAAGAGGTGTTTTGTTTAGTAGTTTTAAGCCCTTTTCACCTGCCAAAACTTGTTGATGTTTGCTCCAAAAGGCTAGAAATGATGTACAAGTGATGCCAAAGCTGAAGATGCAAACAAAATGCCATTTTTATCTCCCTATAAAAAACGAAGCATGGGGCATGCTGCATTTTTGGCTCTGCAACTGTCTCAAAAATTTCCAAAAATTCACCAAAAACCAAAATTTCTCAAAATATCTTCAAAACTGATCCAGAGCTACTCCATGAAGTCCTAATTAGGTATTCTATGCTATGAGGGAGTCATCAGAAAGAAAATCCAACTTAGCCTTCTCTTTTGGCTTGATTAGGGTTTCCTTGAGTTTTTTCTTCAATTGCTTGATTTTGAATTTAGAGATCTGATTCCTTGTGTAGTAATGAGTAGTCATGTGAATTTACAACTCGTTGTCTCTGTTAGACCTCTTAAGAAGCTTCTCCAAATTAAAATTCACTTTGTCAAGCCAAAAATCCCTATTCTCATTGATTTCTGCTGCAATTAGGTCAGTTGAAGACATTTGTTGTCTTTGTTGCTGAAGTGTCCTTTTGAACCCTTTATTCCTTGGCCTCTTCCTTGTCACTAGCTCTTGATGCTGACCTGGATCATCTGTGTCAACTGCTACTTTTCCCTTTACATCCTCTTTTCCAACGTCAACCTTATTCTTATCCAAGAGTAATTGAGTTACCTTCAATTGCATATTCTCCTACTGTAGGGATGAAATCATGAAGTTAGCCTTAGACAAGCTGTCCTTAAGCTCTTTGATCTCAGCATATTTGTTATGAGGAATTTATTACCTATGGATAAATACTAATTCCCTAAGTAGGTAGCTATACCTAGAACAAAAGATTTAAAGAGCTTATCCTTTTTCTATAAATGCCAAATAAGACAAAGGGAACCAAAGGACCTACTTGCTCTTTCGCTTTCCTTTTGTCTCCTTTATTTGACTCCTGTCACTCCTTCTCAAACTTAACTCGCTCAAAAAGTACCTGCAAGCATAAACAGAAGACAGATAACAAAGCAAGAGATCTATCAAATATAAGTAAATGGAATCAGATACATTCACACATATAAACATCATATATCAAGATAATCATATGGAAAAAGGTCTAAATAACTTTATTAAGTAGAAGGAAGAATTACAACCACGAAGTCTGATCCATTATCACTCTTCCATCTTGGGTTCCAACCAACATCACATCAATAGCACAGCACTCCAACATCATAACACTACTCACTTACAATATCAATTCTTATTTCAACAATATCTCCTTATAAATTCTCAAAGTCTAGCCCTTGATCACTTAGAGGAGTACTCAATTTATAAGCAAATGGGGGAGGTTTGATCATAAATGAGGGTATTGAATGGCCTTCCAAACTTAGAGTTAGTTTCCATGGAGGAAGGGATGTGAGGATAGGAGGTTACTTAACTCACTCCCTATCCAATTTCGAGCTCATAGGAGATGATAAGTGTGGGAATCTTCTAGATGACTCCAGAAGATAAGAATATTCCTAGAACCCTATGTGAATTTCGCTCAATCTCAACCAGTGCATGTCAAAGTGGGCCTAGGTGCTCTACAGAGCACCCTAACATGGGCCTACCTGCATTGAAGTGCACTTACCCATATCCAAGGTTGCACTGGTCCCTTAATGAAGCATTTCTAGAGGATTTCAGGCCAAGAAATTCTCAGGGAAGGAGGCATTCAAAATGGTGAATTGTCTAGGGCATGTAGCAAATGAATTAGGGTTTGATGAGCCATAATGGTACTGATCTAAATGATGGGAGTGATGTGCCAAAATGGATCTATAACAGCTACCCCCTAAAACATGAAGTCGAAAATAATGATGTCGAGTGATATGATTTACGATGTGATGAGGAGGTTTCGAAGTGGTTAGTGACTTGCATCGATTACAATACATAATATCATGATCTTTGGATTTTTTTTCTCATGAATCACTGAGGAAAGGCATACCCATGCTCAACATATAAACTTTCATTACGAGTACATAGATAGTCATCTACAAATATAGACCCATGATTGGATGACCATCAATGTAAATCCATTGTATTTGGTACATTTCCTGAAATCGCAGCCCGGATGGATGAAACTAGATCCAGGATATTCTATCTTGTTCAATTGTTTTCTCAAGCACGAGTCTAACCATGCAAATATGTGATCTGAAGTCGAACATGGGAAGAAATTGTTTGATTACCAGCCAATGATGTAAGTCGTTAATAGACGCAAGAGAAATCACCGATAATGATAATGATCCTCAAGGTACTATAGTACATTTTGCATGGTGTAAATGGATGTTTTGATGTTGAACACCATACAAAGTCTTTTGGTCAAAGGCCAGTGATGTCAACCTATCACTAGAAGTGAGAAACCTGCCATTGATATATGCAAGCTTCAAGGTACTGGAAGGGTGTTTCTAAGTCAACTTCTTGGATAATGTGCTGATGTCGACAATAAGCGACTCATCGCAGGAGGGCCTTAATGTATCCCACATCAATGACACGAAACAAGTGTAATGTTTTGGAGATGGAATTTGACTGACGACACAAGGTTCAGGAATGACGATCATGAAAATGAATGTTTATGAGTATTGCAAAGGATGAATTTCAAATTGGGTGACTTCTCTTGAACATGGCAGTGATACTGAATGATTGGTAGCATTGACCCAAAACAAAAGTAATGGATGTTATGATAGACCAAGATATGATCACCATCAAGCAGATAACCCAACCCAAATAGTCACAATGATGAAATGAAAGTGTCATGTTCAATAGTGACCTGCTGCCATAAAGTGGTTTACCCCTTTTCCCCTTTTCCCCAGTCATTGCTGACCAATACCTCTTTATTTTTATCAAGCTTGAGGAGGATAACATATGCTTGTTGTATAATTCCACCCTTCACATGAATCCATTGCTATGTGATGTTTTAACAAGTCTAGTGAAGGTGAAACTCGGTCTTGTCATGATGGACAAGTTTGTCGCTATTTGATGTTTTAGTGAGTCTAACAACAATGATAACTCGGTCCTTTTCATGTTTAGAGAGCTTGAAAAGGGAAAAAAAGAGAACTCCACAAGTTATTTTTTGTATATTTGTCTCTCAAGTCCAAAAAAGTGTAAAACAATGCAAGAGAGAACCTATTGACCATGTTCAGTCAATTTATTCCTTTTTCGTAAATAATATATCTCAGTTTGGAAAAGGGTCAAACTTATACTGAGTAAATGTCATTTCCAATCCGTTAACGAGTTAAAAAGGACAAGCGCTCGACAAGCTTTTCATATTTAGAGAGTCTGAAAAGAGCTTAAAGAGAACTCCACTTTGAGGAATGAGTGGTGTCTAGGATAGCAATTGGTTCCAGTGATGTTGGAACTTCTCAAAACATGTTGATTTATGTGAAGAGGATGGCTAATAAGGCCACTCATTGCAACTATTCCTCAAAAGGGTAAAACAACCAAGTGAAAGCGTATGATCGACCAAGTAGATAGTGACGATAGAAGGAGAAAAACCAAGGCTCATCTGATGGAAGAGGCTGATAGAATGACAATCACAAGGGTTAAAATGAAAATGGGTTCATTTTTATACAAGATTGAACCATAGGGAACTATGCTTGGATTCCATTTCATGTTTATACAATATTGAAGCGAAAAAATACACTTGAGATTGGTTTACATGCCCCTAGCATGATGACTCGATTCTAGGTGCATGCCCCCCAAGCTTCATTGCATTCACCTAAGTAGACTGCTCGTGGCTATCAGGTGGATGGAATGAAGGTTCATTTACGAGATCAAGTGAAAGACTTGACTGGGATTTTATGAGATCTACTCAAAGATTTGA
Organism: Pinus taeda; assembly: GCA_000404065.3. Classification (NCBI taxonomy): domain Eukaryota; kingdom Viridiplantae; phylum Streptophyta; class Pinopsida; order Pinales; family Pinaceae; genus Pinus; species Pinus taeda. The sequence continues at coordinate 24,331 of APFE030718443.1, read as the reverse complement.
ATTGGAACTTTTCTCTAGGGGGCCTTGTTTCATTTTTTAATGAGCTTGACACAAGACAAGAAACTCTGCTCAGATTCCTTGTTTCATTTTTTTAAGAGCTTGACACAAGACAAGGAATTATGCTCTAGGACCTGTTTCATTTTTTTAATGAGGTTGACGCAGTAAAAGAACTATCCTCATATTCCTTGTTTCATTTTTAACGAGCTTGACACAAGAAAAGGAACTATGCTCATACCCTTTGTTTCATTTTTTAATGAGGTTGACATATGACCAGGAACTATCCTCATTTCCTTTGTTTCATTTTTCAATGAGGTTGACACAAGACCGGGAACTATCCTCATATTCCTTGTTTCATTTTTTAATGAGGTTGACACAAGACAAGGAACTATGCTCGTACCCTTTGTTTCATTTTTTAATGAGGTTGACACAAGACCAAGAACTATCCTCATGGACCTGTTTCATTTTTTAACGAGGTTAACACAGTAAAAGAACTATCCTCATATTCCTTATTTCATTTTTTAACGAGGTTGACACAAGACCAGGAGCTATCCTCATATTCCTTTGTTCACAACCAATAAGAGGTCATGACTTCCAAGAGGTTCTCACCATATGGGAGAACAATGCTCTAGAAGGGATCTATTGTAAGGAATCCATTAGAGAGATCTGGTTCCAATGACCCTAGTACATAATGTACAACATCATATAATTGATCGTCAGTTGATGTAGGCATGGAACGGGTTGCCACATAATTGACCCATTGCGGGGAAGATACCATTGGGACAAAAGGACCATTTAGGGAAGATGGTTGACTGGAAGACATATTTGGACTGGGAAATGAAAGCTAGTCAATGGTGACAATTTTTCCTTCATGCAGGAAACACATCACTCGAAAGAGTGTTGAAACAATAGCTCCCATTTCATAAACATAGTCGTGCCCAAGAAGTAAATTGTAATCTAAAGGGCTTGGGACTACCATCACATTCAGGTAAACAATTTTTCCTCCCAAAGTAATAGGCAACTGAGGAAGGATCCCTAATGGTTGACCGGTTCCTCCGTTAAAAGCCAACAAATTCTGGGTAACAGGCACAAGTGGCGGTGAACTGAGCGCTTGCTAAGCAGTGGAGGAAAGGACACTCACAGATGCACCTTCATATATAATAGTGCCAGGTACAATCATATTAAAAACCTGTACTATGATATGGAAAGGCACATAAGAAGGAAGACGACATCCTACCTATCGATTCCAATCAAAGGAAGTGACCAAACTACTTGGAGAGGGTACCATAAGAATGGAAGAATTAACCCCTTGAGTTACGAGAGTGGGAGGATTTTCCTCTTGTCTTGATGGAACAGGAGGATTTCCCCCAAGCTCATTGGAATCTAAAGAAATGAAAAGAACCTGAGTGGTATCATATTCACTCTCTTAGGAAAAGGTATGATTAACTAAAGGTGAAATCGGGTCAACTGTTTCCTCAACCTATGATGGGTGAGGTATAGACTCATGGGATTCACATTCAGAGAGAGTGGGTTTGACTGATGGTTGATTTGGTTCAATCACTTTATCAACTAGTGAAGGACTAAGGGAGAGTCTCCGATAACCAGATGGAAGTCGTTGTAGAAAAGTAGGATAGTTATCTAACACTTTTTTGGCTTCATCTAGATAGGGAAAAAGATGAATGGGATGATTCCCTTCACATAACCTGCAGGGAAACTTAACTTTACCCTTCTTTCCATGAACCTTACTACCACTAGTTGATGGTGTGTCACCAGCGTGATCTTGAGAAGTTGATGACATAGGATGATGTGAATGAGAAGACCATCATTCTAAGTTCTGAGGAATATCAGGACAATTTCGAAGAAGATGGTCTCCTGTACAAAGTTTGCATGGTTGTCGAAGTTTGTGAGGCTTATCGAATGATTTCTCATCAGAATTTGCATTTGAAGCAATGGTTTCCTAGTTTCCCCCTTACTGAATTTGCTTCTTCTTCCCTTTTTTCTTCTTCTTAGACACCTGGTTACTAGAAACAACCGACGAAGAAGGCAAAGGGTAAACTTTGGGATCAACTGGAGGTTGATTTTTTCCAGTTGGAGGAGTACTCAATTGTGGAGAAATCATGACATTTTGAACCAAGGAGGTTGAAAACAACCATACTGGCAAGCCAATGGTAAATCCCTAAAGGGATAGTGTAACCATATAAGGAGCACCAATATTTCCAAAAGGAGGAAAAGGACTAGGATTCCCATCAAATGGAATTCCTTGATCGGTGGACTCCAGATTTGTTGCCATACGTCTCAACCTAATATCAACTAAGGAACGAGCATGGAGGATGTTATCCACAGTCAAATTAATTTTATTTTAATAAAAAAACATAACAAAACAAAAGAGGGATGATCTAGCAAAAATGATTACCAAGAAACTGTGAACTGCAGAATACCTCCTGGCGAACTGAGAACTACGGGCAGACAATCTTTCCAAATACTGTGTTCGGTGTATCACCGTGTACAAGGCGACCGACTCAGTTACCTAAGGATGGATAGAAACCTAGTGTTGTCATCCCATATATACCTGAAAGTACATGGAGGCCCAATCCGTATTACTGCTGTCTAATGCAAAACTACATGGTGAAAGAATTCCCATATAGTTTACATACTGTAACACCGCCCTATATACCCAAAGGTACGTGGACGAGCTACGATATAATCACATATGTGGAATGAGGTATCACACTCGGGACGTATCACAAACAAGTTAGCGACAACTGCTATGTTTTACAACGCCGGAACACATCTCTAGCCTAGAACCTCTAAATGTTATGTGTTAAGTTATAATGCTCCATTAGGTTAATTGAGTTGAATTTTTAGTTGATCTTCTTTAGAATTTTCCTTTCAAGGTTCACCGTGTGATGTATGTTTTCAATTCCTAGAGTGAAAATATTATGATAAACATTCTTTTCGTTCAATTTGAACAATGAAAACCTTAGCTAGAAAGGGATAGAACAATAAGATCTTTGACAAAGAGCAAAGAGCACATCTAATGCAATTTCCCTAACTATTCCTATCAAGCATTCACAAAATACAATATGCACAATGCAAGTTTTTCTTTTCAATTCCATTAATGTTGGAATGAACAAAAGGAAACTAATGCACATACAATCAATTAATCTTTTTGCAAGAACGAAGACTTTACGACAATTTCGTTTCAAAAGAAATGAAGACTTTTACGACACTTTCTTTTGAACAAAGATTAATCGACTATAAACTAACTTTGACAATGAATCGATAATGAAAAAGAAATCATTTAAGAAACATTAATCAATAAAATACAAAGTAGGGCTAGCAAAGGAAATACAATGCTGATTTCAAAGAAATAACATTCATTGATCATTCAACAAGAAAAAATGGAAGGAAATTTGGGAAAAAACCCAATCCAAAGGTGGAAATTTGACCTAAGGTGGATTAGCGCAGGTTTGAATGGGAGACAGTGCATTGAAATGCACTGTCTCTAAGCCAAGGATGCTCTGATCAATGCATTGTCTCTAAGTCAAGGGTGCAATGATCAACACACTATGCTCTGACCAAGTGTGCATTGATTCCAGCACATTCCTAAAGTATGCATTCTAGTGAAAATTTTGACCAAAACAAATTCAAAAAGGCTGAAATAAGATCAATGAAGGCAAGCAAGGTCTACTAGGGTGTACTAGGATGAAGGTAAACTACCCGGAATGATGATCGTTCCCCAGTATGGTCGCCAATTTGTTATGAGGATTTTGGTATCTATGGATAAATACTAATTCCCTAGCTAAGTAGCTATACCTAGAACAATAGATTTAAAGCGCTTATCTGTTTTCTATGAACAAAAAATAAGACAAAGGGAACCAAAGGACCTACTTGCTCTTTCTCTTTCCTTTTGTCTCCTTTGTTTGACTCCCGTCACTCCTTCTCGAACTTAACTCGCTCAAAAAGTACCTGCAAGCATAAATAGAAGATAGAGAACCAATTAAGGCAAGAGATCTATCGAATACAAGTAAATGGAATCAGATACATTCACATATATAAACATAATATATCAAGATAAGCATATGGAAAAAGGTGTAAACAACTTTATTAAGTAGAAGGAAGAATTACAACCATGAAGTCTGATCTATTGTCACTCTTCTAGCTTAGGTTCCAACCAACATCACATCAATAGCATAGCACTCTGACAACATAACACTACTCACTTAAAATATCAATTCTTACTTCAATAGTATCTCCTTACAAATTCTCAAAGTCCAGCCCCTGATCACTTAGATGAGTGCTCAATTTATAGGCAAATGGAGGAGGTTTGATCATAAATGAGGGTATTGAATGACATTCCAAACTTAGAGTTAGTTTCCATGGAGGAAGGGATGAGAGGATAGGAGGTTACTTAACTCATTCCCTATCCAATTTCGAGCTCATAGGAAATGATAAGTGTGTGAATCTTCTAGATGACTCCAGAAGATAAGAATATTTCCAGAACCCTATGTGAATTTCACTCAATCTCGCCCAGTGTAGGTCAAAGTGGGCCTAGGTGCTCTGTAGTACACCCTAACATGGGCCTACCTACACTGAAGCACACTTACCCCTATCCAAGGCTACACTGTTCCCTCAAGGAGGAATTTATGGAGGTTTTTTACGCCAAGAAACTCTCAAGGAAGGAGGCATTCAAAATGGTGACTTGTCTAGGGAATGTAGCAACTAAATTAGGGTTTGATGAGCCATAATGGTACTGATCTAAATGATGGGAGGTCACAAATGTGCCCAAATGGATCTATAACATATTTCTCCATGATGACCTAATCTACTGCCTTATGCTCCTCATTAACCTTCAAGTATACCATATCAGTGTTAAGATAGAATGGCTCCTCATCTTGCAAAGGTGCCTCATGCTATGATGGTGATCCCTGTTTTGCTGATGTAATCTTGGCCCCTTCCACAATGTGTGGAGTAAACACAAGCCTCATTCCTCTCTGATATGTTTGATTCACCTCAACGCTAGGTGTCCTCTTGACTACAATTCTACTAGATGAGCCAATCTACATATACTTGGATGATGCTGATGGTGTGCTTTGGCTTGTAGATTCACTAGCAGAAAGCAAAAAGGCATTTGACTGAATGAATGTCCCCGAAGTGATGTTACTTTATGCAAGCTGATGCAATATAATGATTTTGATTAGGGCATGGTGAAAAATGTTGATTTGATGATCACTTTGTTTATGTTGCACCTTTCTTTCCATTTTAGCCAGGATTTTGTAGAGGTAGTAGGGTAGGTTAAGTGGTTTTACCCCTGTTAAATGCCTGAGTAACTTAACATGATACTTGTACAATCTAGGAAATCTGCCCTCACAAGTATAATACTTCATAATGATCTTCATCAATGGAGAAAACTTCTCAAGGAAATGTCCAAAAGGAAAAACCTTATTAATGTTGTGTTTATAGTGACCTTTGATGAAGGGTTGGTAGTTTTTCACATCCAAGTGCAAGCTCTTAAACCATTTTTCTCCATTTTTAGGTGTCCCTATGGCTGCTACTATGAATTTAGTTGAAATTGTGAAGTTGGCCCCTGCAACAGTGACCTTATCTCTCCTAAGATTAGTGGCAAACAAGCTAGTCAACTTGGCATGATACTTGACCTGTTGAATATGTTCACAAAACCCTAAACACCCTACACTCTGAAAGCTTTGCTTGGACAATGGACATGACATCAACTCATGAGTGTTGAGTGGTTCATACCTTGAAATTTTTCCTCCCTTATTATAGGATTTCTTTTCTTCTTCCATGTTGGTAGTGTGCAAGGGAAAACCCTAGTGGGAAAAACATGGGAAGTGGATGAGGGGATAGGATGAAGGGATTAGGGAAGGGAAATGAGGGTAGGAAAATTTAGGGGAGGAGATAGGGGTGTTAGTAATCTTTGGGAATTGGAAAGGGAGGAATTTGGTGAAGGATTTAGTCTAGGGAAATTTTACACAGTCTTAACTAGGAAATTGCTAAAAACACAGCGTGGGGGAAAATGGAGGGTATGCACCATGAAAACAAGGAAATCAAGTTGAGAAGAGGTTACCATGGAACTTAAATTACTTTTATAATGCTGATGAAACTTAAATTTCCCTTTGAAAACCCTTGGAAATGAGTTTTGTGGTTGTTGGAGAGAAAACACAGTGAAATATGGTGAAAACCCATCACAGATGAAAGAAAGCGCAACATGGTTGCTTGAAATCAACTTTTGGAGTGTCCTTTGTCTCTAAAAATTCTATGGAGCTAGATTTATGATGAGTGAGAGTTTCTTTTCCAATGAAGTGAGTGAGACAAATGATTTGAGATGGTATTTATAGCTTGTAGAAGTAAAATTCTTCATAGTGGTAGGGTGGCCCACCATATGATTTTTACTTTGCTTTTGGAAACTATGTAGCTTTGGAACATAGAAGTTATTACATAATATTGAAATAAATTACATTTTGAAACAAAAACCTTTAGAGAAAATTCCCTATTACTACTCCTTCATTTGCCGGATTTATAAATGAAATGGTGATTTTGACGATTTTGAACATGAAAATGATTGGAACATGAAAATTTTGAAAGAAGCAGTAATAGACCTAGACACACTAGCCAATGACCAAATTTTATTTTGAAAACCTAACAAAATGATCAAAAATTGACTTGAGACCCCTACACAAACCTCATAAGAGCATATTTGATCATTGGTGACTAGTAGGACTGACATACACTAACATACTCAACCACCCTCATGTGACAAAGGTAACTGTGGTTATGAATCTTAGGAAAAAACCCTATAGGACTAGCTGTGGGCAGCAATTGGTTTCTCTACCCCACCTTTCTTTGGACAACTCTGCTTGCAGGGATGAGATTCCATCAAGTACAAAATTATTTGGAAGGCCATATGAAACAAGAGATTTAGGACTTGTCCGAGGACTTAGATCACTTATAGGATAGAGGTCATATTTCTTTGATAGGGCATGTTTGCTTGAACTAGATTAGCATCTTAATATAGTTAGTTTACACTTGCACCACTGCACTAGGTGTTTACTTGTTGTTTGTTGCTCTTTTTCTGCTATCATTAGCCTTTAGTTTATTGAGTCATCTTTGTCTTGACATCATTGCACCCCCTAGGCATTTTTCATGGAGAATTCATGTCCTTCACTGCCAGTTTCCTTTAGGACACCTTACTCCTCCCTGTCGAGTTAGAGTTCATCCTCCTAGTCATCCATTATGTCCTCATTATGACTCTGGCTCTATTGATTCTTCTATTTTTTCCTTTGATTCTGCATCTTCCCAGCCCCATACCACCACCATCTCAGGCACCAATGTGGGTACAAGAAACCCAAGTGCTAACCAGGGTAACCCCACAATCGGAACTTCCACCAATATGGTCACTCCTACTCCATTGCCTCCTTTTATGGATGGTTTGAGCCTTCCTAATTTCAGTTAGCTCATCAATGACCTCTTCTCCATGACTCTAGTTGGCCTGCTATGCCTACCAAGCTTCCTTTAGACATTCCCAAGGTCAAAGGTAATCCAGGAGAATATCCCACAAATCATGTTCACTCATTTCATGTGTGGTGTTCATATAATTCCATCACTAAATACTCCGACTTCATTTGTTCCAACAGACCCTTACTGTAACTGCCACCAAATGGTATGAGGACCAACTTCATGCCTCCCATTCCACTGTCATGACTCTAGCTAAATATTTTCTGTCATATTTCCTATTAGCTCTCCTATATGACACTAGTACTGCACTCTTGACCTCTTTTAGTCAAACTTCTACCACTCGCTTATTTGACCATGTTCAAGAATGGCATAGAAGGAGAAGCACATGTAAAGCTCCTAAATTAGAAGATCGTGTCTATATGAATTGGTTCCTTAGATTTCTTTTGGCCACCCTTGGTAAAGATATTTCTTCTCACTTCCCCCACTCTGAGGAAGATGTGCTCTACGTAGCCTTTAAATACGACATGATCTATTACGTTCAATCATGATATGTTTATACTGTCATTCCCGATCTACCTCAGCCTAGTGCTGCTAATGTGCCAAGGGAATATCATGTTGTTGAGGGTATCGTTGGATCAATTTGACACCCTCAACCTACACCATATGCTCCAACTATGACGATTTATGATCAACCCCAAGGGGGGACTAATTCCTCTTACACTTACCTCCCTCCCAATATTCCTCACGATAATGCTTATCCAGGTCCCAACATGCCATATGCATATCCCCATCCAAATTAATTGATGCTAGGGCTAGTTGTTGCTCCACTTGTTTATCCCAAAATTTCCCCCTCTTCTTACTATCTATGGGAACAATATTCATGGTGAAGGGTAATCAAGTAATCTATCTGTGAGGGGAGGACACAATTTAAAAGAACACCTATTGGAGCTTTCTAGTATAAAATTATGTTTATGATATAGTAAATAATTACTTTAACTTGATAGAATGTTTAGCAAATTTTCTCAAGGAATTCGGTAAATTCATCATTTGGAGGTAACTAATGATATCCCTATACCATTATTCTGATAGAAAATCGAGGTTAACAGTAGCAGGATCATAGGAAGGTAGCAACAACCTTGACTGCTTATCCTATTGACATCCATCTTCTGTCACTGAGCTATCAAGAGCAAATAAATGGATGCCAAGTGCGTCGAAATTAGCTTCAGTTAAGATTTTAATTAACCCCTTCCCTTTAAGGATCTTAATGGGTTTCAAATCTAAATGACACTCCTGTATTTTGGTAATCCACCTTCCCCTTCTTCCGTCTGTATCATGTTGGAGGAGTATATCTCTCACAGCAGGGTGAGGTATGTATACAATTGACTTTGCCATTAAAATATATTCCCTAAAATATTTAAGAATTTTAACTAGGGCATATGCCTGCTTATCTATTATATTATATTTTAATTCAACATTCTCAATCGATTTTCTAAAAAAGGTGATGGGTTTCTTGTACCCATCTTGATTTTTTTGCAATAATACTGCAACAATGGGGTGTTCAGAAGTGAAAGGGAAAATAATTTTTTTTTTTGTATAGTCAGGACTAATTAGGATGGGGCTTGTATTATATCTTGTTTAATTTATCTGAAGAAATATTTTGACTCTTCATCCCAAGTAAGTTTGTTTCCCTTTTTGAGCATGCGATTAATATTCTTAACTATTTCAGTGAAGTTAGGAATAAATCTCCTCAAGAAATTAATTTTTCCTAATAGTGCCTATACTTATTTCTTAGTACGTGGGAGGGAGATAGTTTGTATGGCTTGTACCCTTTTAGGGTCAATCCCGACACCACTCTGGGATACTATATGTCCCAACAACTTCCCTTAAGTCATCACAAAGAAAGATTTCTATGGATTTAGGGAGAGGCCAAATCACCAACATTTTTGGAATATAACTTCCAAATTTTTAAGATGTTGTTCATCCCTTTCCGAAAAGACAGTCATGTCATCTAAATAGATGACTATGAATCTATTCCTTTTATTCATGAAGGAAATATCCATGGCTCTTTGAAAAGTGGCTCTGACATTCATGAGGCCGAAAGGCATTTTCTGGTACATGAATGTACCCCATGGAGTAGTAAAAGAGGTTTTGTACATGTCATCCTTATGAATGACTTTCTGGTTATAACCAGAGAACCTGTCCATCATGGAGATGAGAGATGCACCTACCACTTGCTGCAGGATGGTATCCATCTTAGGAAGGGGGTAATTGTCTTTCAAGGAAGCCTTATTTAGATTTTTAAAGTATATGCATAGTCTCATTTCTCGGTTTTTCTTTCTGACCAGCACTAAACTAGCCACCCAAGTAGAGTAGTGCAGGGGAGAAATTATTTTTGCATCTAGGAGCTTTTTAATTTCCTTCTCAATAGAGGGAAGCAAGAGAGGATTAATGTGTTTGAGTTTTTTCTTCAAGGGCTTGGCTCCCTCTTTCAAAGGGATGTGATGCTCTATAATACTTTGATTGTAGACCTTGAGGTTGTTATATGACTAGGAAAAAATGTTAGTATACTTCGAAAGGAGTTGGACATATTGCTCATTTTTAGATTTGAAAGGGAGTTAGACAAATTAATTAACTTCTACTCAGAAGGGGTAGAAATGTCAACTGCTTCCACCTCAACATTGGGAGGTTTTAGGGATGGAGTGGCCACAACATCATTGTGATCGAAAATATTCTCTATAGGGAATAATCCTCTTGGAATATGATTAATTTTCAATTGGAGTACACCATGTCTACCAAATTTGGGTTTAAAATTAGGAGCACTGGTTTATGCCATGTCAACATCCTCATCTTCATCAATAAATTGGTCTGAGTATTCTGCAACTAATTGGATGAATCTCCTAATATCTTTCCCATCTTCAAATACCTACCAATGTTTGACGTTGTCAGGTATTGAAGTTCTATAGAGAACTTCTAATTCAAACTTGAGCTTGAGTCCAGTGGGGAGATAAAAGGTGGCTATTGTAACAGCCTAAGCGTCATCTAATTGGTTTTGTTCACGGGGAATAGTAGGGAAATTAATAGATGAGAAAAATTTATCGATCACATCCCAAACTTGGTTTCTGTAAGCACACAAACGAGGATTCTTAGCTTGGAATTTATTAGTCTCTTGTTTGATCACCAGTTTGGAGTATCCATATATTGATAGATATTTAATATTTAGTTTACATTCATTTTCTAACCCAAGGATGAGTGTTTCATACTCAACGATATTATTTTTGGTCTCAAAATTTAACTTAAATGAAAATGAGGAGGTTTTCTAAGGAGGGATTAAGACAACACCAACTCCAGATCCAGCTCCGGAGGAAGAACCATCGAAGTACATTTTCCACACTGTGTTAGTATCGAAAGGGAAAGTTAGGAGACTATAATTTTTGGTCCGAGCAACCTTTTCTTGATCTGAAAGGGAGAACACAAATTCCCCATATTCCACATAAAAACATTTGAGCACACATTCACTGAGGAATATAAGGTCCTCCCTCTCTAGGTGTAACTGCTGATCCTCAACACACCACAGGGTGTAACCCTGTAATATATATGTCAAATTTTCAATATGAAAAAAGTATAAGATCATATTTGAATGCTTAAGTCGTAGTAGGTGATAGTAGCATTCACAAGTGAAAATAAATCATTTAACAATATATGATTTTGAAGGTAGATTCCCAACCAGAAGGATAACGATAATGAAATATGGCAATAAAAAAAACAAGATTAAAAGAGTGTAACTTTAAAGTTGGAAAAAAAATCGTGGTTTTAATACAAAGCCACACCCCTATTGTACGGAGGCACATGTAGCAAGTACATGCATGCTTGTTATATTCTATGATAAATAACAGTTAATATTATATATAGATACTAATACTTAAACAAGAATGGAATGAAGATATTTTAGATGGAAACATACACTATAAGAAAGATGGAAAGGTATCAACATAACAATAAAACATCCAAAGTTGCAATCATTGTGAAGCAGGAATTATATGATGAAAGAGTAACATTCAATCATGAATAACCTAGGACAATTCATTTAGTAATTATGTTGATAATATTTATATCGTAACACAAAGCTAAAGAGTTAAATCATAAATAGGGTCAACTCCCATATTTAATTGGCAACGATTGCAACTCAAATTAACACATGAAAGCTTAACTAAAAATAAAAATCGCTAGGAACAACCTTCATATAATAATTAAAGTTGTGTATGATGTACATGTAGTTTTCAATATCTGTCAAGTCTCTTTCACACTATCAACAACCCCCCTTAAAGGGAAATAGGGTTCTTTAATAGTGAATGTCATGATAACTATTAAAATAATTGTTTTCAACCATCAACATGGAAATCAAATAATTAAAATAAAATAAAACACGATAACGAAATAATTTGGATATGATGCCACCTTCGCAGCTTGGATGAATTAGACTTTTTTGTAGGCCTTGAGGAAGATAGTGCATGTGATTCATGCATTTTTTTATTTGGTTGCTGGGTAGTAATGAGAGGTATCACATTCGAATCTTCCGGTTGATCAGTAACTAACTACATAGGTGGGACTGAATTGGCTTCCTAAGATGATGAGGCAAGTTGCTACACTGTCACATTGCGTCTGAGCCGACTTCTCACTTTAACCAATTTGTATCAATTAGCAACTAACATCCAAGGCACACTCTTGAATTTCATTATGTCCACCACCAATCATGATTTGATTTGGTATTTAGTGGAAGGGAGGCTCTGGTTGATTCTGCTCACCCTGGCTAAGATAGTAAAATATCTACAGAGTGCATTGACAACAGTGGTAGAGGAAACTAACTCCTCTACTAACATGAATAAACAACCTAGATATTGTTTTGTTGTCTTTAATTTATTAGAGAACCTTTGCTAGGATATTGCCCAATTCTCTTCATTCCAGAACAAGGGTACTCCAAATATTCCCAAATAATTCCATTCTCTCATGACATTGTTTATCTTCTTAATCACTTTATGAAATTCATCTCGCATGGATTGCATGGTGACTTATTTATCTTTCATCATATATAAAGAAAAGATACAATCGTCCCTGGGTGGCAGTTCGAGTTCTGAGAAGGCTACTTCTTCCAAGGTTCTCACCAAATCAATAATAACATCAAGATCCTCCATTCTTTTATCTAGGACGTCAGTTGTATACCTTGCTTCTAGGCTGGCATTTTGTATAAGTCCCTTTTCACATTGGGAAAGGATTTTCACATATGCATTGATTGCAGTTATTTCTTGCCATACCTGTCTCCATATTTATTCCTTTACTTCTATTAATGCTTTCTTATTGGTGATTGTAACATGAGTGACTTCCTCAAGATTCTTTATCTGATTGATTTTGTCTCAAAGGGTAGCTTGGATTTGCTTGATCTCTTGGTTTTTCCACCCTACGATTACCTCTGTACTATTCTCAACTCTGGAAATTTCCTCTTTGGCTATTTGTGACTCCTACTCTAGTTGAGTGATTTTGATATGTAATAGTTTAGGATCCTCCGATTCATTCCTTTGGGCAGAGTCCAAATATTTATTGATCATGACTTTATATTCCTTTAGAATCAACTAACAATGGAATACTAGTAAAGTCTTGGGTAATAATGCAAAAGCGCAACATTCAACACTTAAGTAGGGCTGTGCGAAGGCAGTATCTTAGGCTGTGAGGTATGGGAAGTGCGCGAAGCAAATTGTGCGTAGGTTCGAACCACGTACCACTTGAACTCATCAGACATCTCCAGGGTGCGGAAACTTGGTTCCAGCACCCTCCCATAGTACTTCGGGTGAGACCTCAATCTGCACTCTGTGGACTATTGCCAAGAGGGCCAGTAGTACTGGGATTTGTTTGGCTAAATCAACTCTGAACCTGGGTCAGGCCCCAATAAGCCAACAGACAATATCATCAAATTTTCCTTTTTCACATGTTTCACCTACAAACATACACAAACTATCATATTTAAAATCATGTGTCCTTTTGGTCTCACTTGAAGTTTCAGTCTTTAAGTCTTCATCTCCACCCAAAACTTCACCCTGTTCTTATTCACAAATGGAAACTTTCATTTCCAACTCAGCTTCTCTGAGTTCTTCCACCAACCACTTCACTTGCCTCTATTGTATCCTTCTCTGAAACTTAGTTCATTTCACTGTCTTTTTCCTCAAGACCAAACCTTGTCTTTGGTTTTCCTTTAGTATCATCCTTAATACACTGAGTTGTTCTTTTAACTCAACAATCTCCTTGTCAATATCCTCTTGACTCATCATCTTTCCATTTGCCTTGGCATCCTCTGTCTTCACTTTTCTTCTACTATGGTCTTCCTCAAAATCTCTGCTATGACTATTAGTAGTCATCTTCTTCTCCATTTCTATGAGTTCTTCACTCACTCATTATGAGCTGCACAAGTCTCTGCAACAACAAGTCCTCCCTGTTGCATGATACCTCACTAAGATTCTCTCCTCTGAGCTCAGTCTTTTGGCCTCTTTCTAGTTCTCTCTTCTGGAACCATATGAGCACTCCATGCTCTGGACTTCAAATCATCTGCACTTTTGAGAACACAACTATCCTCTTGTATTTCAAACACCAGGGAAAATTTTAAGAACACCCCCTAAATTTATAAGTATAATAAATGGGCGAATCTTCATGGTATATAGGAAAAATGGAAGGCGATTTTATCAATAATATAAGATGTATATATAATTTTTTGGCGAATCTCTCACCAATCATGGCGAATATTTTACTTAATAAATCAGTCTTGGTATTACCATGGGTTATCATAAGTTTAATTCCCCCATTTAAATAGCCTACATTCTAGGTGAATACCATGGGTCAATACCATGTGCCATTTTGGTGAATACCATGGGTCAATACCATGTGCCATTTTGGTGAATACCACAGGTCAATACCATGTGCCATTTTTATTTTTATTAATACTAATATTAGGGTTAATAATGTTTTTTTCCATGGTATTAATAACAATCTAGTCCATGGTATTTGTCCCATATTATTTTGCCCATAGGTTTTACCTAAATATAACACATTTTTGAGTGTTCGTAAATATAAGGTGACTTATGGAGTAAATATAAAAAATGTTTTATTTATTTACCATACTTATCATTTATTTATATTTTTATTAATTTACCATACCTCTTTTATAAATATGGTATTTGGCCCATAGGATTCACTTAAATAAAACCTATTCTTGAGCCTTCATAAATAGAACGAGGTTATGGACTAAATATAAAAAGAGGTTTTATTTATTTACCATATGTCTAGTTTATTTATATTTTAATTTATTTACCATACCTTTTGAGTAAGTATAAAAAGACGTTTTATTTATTTACCATACCACCACTTATATTTTTATTTGTTTACACCTTTGCATGTATATAAGGTGACTTATGGAGTAAATATAAAAAATGTTTTATTTATTTACCATACTTATCATTTATTTATATTTTTATTAATTTACCATACCTCTTTTATAAATATGGTATTTGGCCCATAGGATTCACTTAAATAAAACCTATTCTTGAAAATGGGCGAATGGATTCACTTAAATAAAACCTATTCTTGAAAATGGGCGAATGGAAGGTTGTAACTCCTAATTTCAAGGGCTAAATTTACCTTTTTTACCCTCTCCCTTAATAAAAGGTGGGCTATTTGAGGTGATTTGTAAAAATGTACTATGATACAAAATATTCGCCCACTAAAAATTTAAAACCCCTTAATTTCGCCAAAGGGCGAACATTCGCCCCTAAAATTTTCTATGTCAAACACAAATGAAATACTAGGTTCTCCCACTCTCTCTCAGAAACCCTTACTGGCTTCCTTCATCACTGTTCTTCAGGTTGTGATCTTCTTGCTGAGATGCTTCATTAATTACTGTTACTTGCGTATCAATGAATTTAAACAAAGATCATTCCAAGCTTTCAAAAGCTTGCTACTGCCAAATTTCCATGGCCACATTAAAATGCTTCTGCTCAGCTTCCTTCTGAGAACACTCTTGTCCTCTCTATCCAACCTTCAGTCAGATTCTTCAGGTTCGCTACCACTTGTTTTTCCAGTCTTTCATTTACTTTGTTCTTTATAACACATACAACTTTCCTTGTCTGTCTGCTTCTATCAATCTTTACTCTGTCTTTAACCTGGAAAACTCAAAATAGAGTTAAATAAAACAATACCAGTATGATTCCACAAGCAGTCTCCATCCACTCTTCAAATTTGAGTGAACCTCCATTTTCCTCAAGAAAACAAACATCATTGTGCTTTCTTTATGCTTCTGTAATCTCTTCTTAAGAGCATCACTTACTCTCATCTTATGTCATTCCTTCTACTTATCAGATTCAAATAACCCAATCTCCTCTTCCTTTTGCAATCACACTTGCATTCTACACAATTCTGCTTTAATTAAAAAGAGCTTTAACCAGCTCTGATGCCAAATTATACAAACTTAGCCACTAATACCCACATTATGCAAGCAAAATCTCATGCCATATACATGTCTCAAGATTAATCACCTGATCCATGGTGAAAACCTTCACAATTCAAGGTTTAAGATCCCTTAATTAAACTTTATGTGGAATTACTACATCTGATGAAAACCCACTTTATTAAAGGTTAATTCTTTAAGCAGAAATATATTCACGTTTCCTCTTAACCCTTATAACTCAACCCTTCATGATCCTTTGGTTAACTCTTCTTAACTGCGCATATCAACCTTACCATAGTCTTCAGCCTTTGGTTAAACTCGACTTAAACCATAATATATTTACTCCGCTTATTTCTATTATTTCCCGTATAATATAAATATTACATAAACCCACACTTAAACATTACCTTTCTGCCTTTGCACAAACCTTTGCACATTTACCGATACTCAACCTTTCGCTTCAAGTCTACACCATTGATTTCTTCCTTCTGATCAATGGCTATCATGTGATCTCCAACTTTCACCCATCCAACCAAAATTCAAAGAAGTCAAACTTCTTTTAAATAACCCATCGAGTCCACCTAGTGTGTTAAACCACACACTTAATCATGCGTGACTACCGTCTGATCCATCAACCATTGAACGGTCACGATTATCGGAACTCAATGAGGTTTTAATACATTGAATAAAACCTCATCGCATCTGTTTTCTAGATTAAAACTCATTCTTTTCCCGACATGATATGTGTCTAATCAATCACCAAACAGGCAGCTGTGATCTACCCGGACTTCAACTAGATTAAGTCACAGTTCATAACTTTCTCTGGTTCGGAATTGAAATACCGCTTACGCCTTTGAGTCTACATGAGATATAGCTTCCCACCTACAAAAACCACCTTTCCATTCTGATTAATGCCCATGCATCTTCACCACGTGATGACCGTGGATCTTTTTCCATTAGACGACTACGATATTTTCTCCACCATTCCTCATTTGCCATTATTATCCTTTGATCTAGACAATCCGATGGTTTTCGTTGTGCTAGTCAATCGACCCCAATCTCGATTGAAACTATCCTCTATTCGGTCATTGGGGGAATTACGTTAAACACACATTTATCTCTGCACTCCGTCCTTCTCAATTTTTCACACACATATCTTATGCAACAACACTTCGTTTATAAAGAATTACAATCTAGTCACATATGTACTCTACACAGGGTTGAAATCGATTTTCTGTGTTCGTAAACAAGTATTTACACAAGTTCTTCTCTCAGGCCTGATTTCCAATATCAATGGCCTTTGTTTCCCTATCTGCCCATAGGCTTACAATTAAGCTCTATCTAATCTCTAAATTCTAATTCACACTGTAACTAATTAACTCTTCCTATGCCTTTTAGGCCTACATTTATACAAAATGTTTTGTGAACCAATTCTGGTTCAGATCCTTAATAATTTCAGCTAAATCCTAAGAATCCTCTCAATCCAAAAAATTATAAACTAATTCCTAATTTAAGATCTACAATTAATTTCCAATCTATCAATCCCTATGAACTCTCAACTATCCTAATTCTCTCATGTTCCCCTTCATTCGAGAACATTTAGAATATGCCTTTCAATACTTAATTAGATCCTATTCTCATAAAATCACTCAAAAACATTAAAATTACATTAATTTGATGCATAGGAAACCAACTTAAAACACAAGACCCCCTATGTCTACTAAAATACAATGATATTTTTGAGCCAAATGCTCCTGCATCAAGATGCAAGGGAGATTCCATTTCCTGATAAAATCAACTTGCATAGGCAAACTAGAGAATTGATTTATAGTGATTTGAGTAAGGCATCCCTAGAAGAAAATAAGATAGAAGCCTTATTGGGAAAAGTTTTAAATCAATTAAAATTAGAAAAGGCAAACTTCGTTGCTTTGTTTACTTAGAATGAAGAGTTGAAAAAATTAATTGTCAAAATTGGTGTCAATCCTAAAGATAAGTCTACTGTACAGAACCTCTTACAAGGGTTAGAGTCAGAAATCCAAGAGCTTAGAAAGAAGTTGAAGTTGCCTGTTGTAGAACATTTCATGGCCCTAGAGGTAGCCCAAGTGTAGAATGAAAAGGAGATTTTGAGAAGAGAGCTGCTCGAAATAAACAAAGAAGTAGATGCCTTATAGGAAATGAATACTAGCTTACAGCAAAACTTGGATACTCATGTTCGCACCATTCTAGTACAACCAGATTCAAAGTATCTATTTCATAAATTGAAAAGGGTTATGACTGAATTAAAATTTTCAGAATATGAAATGAAGAAAATGAAAAATATCCTGGATGACACACAAGAACGCTTGAAGATTAAAGAAAGAATGTTGACTATGGCAAAGGACAATGCATAAAAATATCAAAAGGAATATCAGACAGCCTGCAATGAAATCAAAGAATTGAGAGAAAAAGTAGAGGGAAATATGTCATTCATACAAGTGAGAGAGATAATATGGAATGATATCATTCAACAAGTAAAAGCTATAAGGTACAATATGTTGATAATGGAAGAGAAGATGATGATTGTCAGGGACCTAGGAAGCACCATTGCTTCTCATAAAGAGAAAAGCCAACAACGTGCTCAACTGGAAAACAGGATGATAAATTTTCTTAATTCCAAATCATCTCAAGAATTAAGAAATATCCAATTAAAAGCTAGAACAAAGTTGGTGTTAAAAAATAATAAGATGGTGCAGAAAAATTTGTACAGGAAAACAATAAAGGCTAAGATTGGTGAAATTAAAGAATCAGTTAAGAAATTTAACACAAATTTTGATAAAAGAATGAGGGTAGGATTTCCCTCCTGCTGTGACCAGCAAGGAAATTTTCTTCCATGGGAGACTTATGAGACTTTGTTGGTGGAAGTCCAAAAGAAAGATTTACTCTTCTCATGAGAAGACAACAATTCTCAAAGGGTCAACCATTGTCAATTTCCTTAATAGAGACTTTCAGCTACTGTGGTTGATTAAAAATATTTTTATAGAAAGTCCATCTTATAGCTGAATCACTAATTTTAGAATGTGTTGGCTTAAGGGGGCCTAACCTAGGTTTAGAGTTGTTCGCGCCAACAAACAAAACCATCAACTAATTTCCCTTTCGGTAACAATATGTGTAGCATAGGTTGCAGTCTCACCCAAAGTAGTATTAAGGGATGCTAGAACCAATTTTCTGTATCCAAGGATATGTGATAAATGGTTTCTAAGTCTGCACGGGTTCAAATCTACCTTCATGCAGATTGATATCTTCCTAGGGCCTGTCACTGTAACTAGGGAAAGATGCCTTCTAGACCTTCGTGAAGGTCTACGATCAGTCTTTGCGAACCTTAAACAAATATATCATCTACTTACGTGCATCAATAATCAACCCTAGATCCAAGTTTGCACATATATATCAATTCATCAGAAACATAACAAAAATAGCTTTTAACTTCGCGGAAGAAGATAACTACTCATATCATGCATCATTAAGATAGGTTTAGTGATTTCACAAAACATTCATTCGTTATTTCATAAAAAAATATCATTAAGCGACATAATATAACATAAACAGATTCACAGAAATGCATATTAATTCTTCAAAATCAATCTTTATTGATCTTCCACATTCACATTATAGAATCTTCCACCCTGCGCACTCAGTTGCAAAGGTCTGCACACTCAGTTGTGGAATCTACCCAGGCCTCATGTGCACTCAGCTACAGGAGCCTTCCCTTCTTCACCTAAGTATAGGAAGCAGAGCCTTCCTGCCTTAGCACTTGCCTAAGACAACAAAAACCATTCAGCATATCCAATTCTCTATCAAAAGTTATCTCTAATAATTGCTATGGCTTGACTATTTATATATTTCCTTCATATAATACATGGTTTGCGGACCATGGGAGAATCTTAAAACCGACCCAAACAAGGGGCTAAGACCCCTTTGACTCCTATCTATTTGCACACTCTGCATCCACATTTCATGGAGACTTTACATTCTTTTTACAAAAAAAATTACAACATTTTGTTAAATTAACCCCAAAGCTAACCCTAGGGAGCCTAACCCAATAGCCTCCCAACACAAATATCATGATTCACCCTCGAGTCACTTAGTTAGCGCCTCGATCTTGTTGTGAAGACCACCTAGCTCAACCTACAACACTGCAACTTCGGTAGCGCCTTGGGCTGCTGCCTGCTATACCTCTTCGACCAATTTCTCTATTGTTGGGGCCTCCATTGCCAAACACATTGTCCTCTGTGTCTGTTATAGCACCTTTAGCTTTTCCTCCAATGACAAAGTAACCTGACAATCTTCCTCAAGCCATGCCTCTTTCTCCTGCAATTCTTCCACCTCGGCTTGTAGCTGCTTTCCATCCTGTAACTTCGTGAGGTGTTGTATTGGCATCAAAGTGCATGTGTTTTCTTAGACCTCATCATACTTCTACTGTATCTCTCATACATCGATGTTCAACTTCTGCAGGCTTGGGTTTTCTTGCAGATTTTTCAACAATTCCATTGTTGCATCAAACATCGTTGTGCACTCATTGATTACGACATTCAAAGTGCTCATATTCTCCTTGATGGTTGCTGCACATTTCGCCTACACCTTTGGTGGGGTTGTGGGCTATAACCTCAACTGCAAATCTACTATCTTCATTGGGAAATCAAAGGTAACCCTGTTGACTTCCTCCTTTGTTGCATGTACTACTGTTGAGATTGCAACAAGATGATGGAGCTTAGTGAAAAGAGTCGCCTTCACTAAGTGGGCCCGCAGGCAAATTATGGCACAAAGTCTATTTTAGACTATGTCTATTTCTAGACATATGGATCATGTCTATGAGTTGTAGGATGTTGTTTATAGATGATTGGTCAAGTTGGCAAAAATAGATGGACTTCTATTTTTCAACAACAGTGGTGACAGTGTCAAGTCTAATTATGGAGCAGTCAAATATTATTAGCTTATAATAATATTTAGACTATAAACTTTATCTTATTCTCTTGGAGCACTTCAGTTTGAGCTACATATGTGGCACATGCAGCTGTCAGAATGAATACGTTTTCTTTGTGGGTCAGTTGAGTTGTTGCATGCATGACTTTAGTTAGAACTTAGTCAGTTGAGTTGGTGGAGTTGATTGTGGAGTTGTGTTCAGTTTGACTTGGTTAAACTAGTTGTAATTATTCTAACTGCAAATAGACTAATGATGAGTTGTTAAACTAATTATTAACTCATAATGCAACTAAAGAATACATCAGTTAACTCAGTTGCATGTCAGTGCATGTTCAGTTCAGCAGGGACAGGTGTTAGAGGATCAAATTGCTATCAGTTGTGACTATAGTTGTGCATGAGGATTTGCACAATCAATGGGATTGAGTTATGCCAATGAGAATTGGCCAATACTAAGTGATTATAGCCTCTGCTCACGTGATTCCCATTTTGAGTGATTAATTTGAGGTAAATACGAGTTTGGTTCAACCATTCTCATCCATTTCTTGAGCAGGTATTGAGCAGTGGAGGCAGGCAAGCAGTGGAATAGATTTGGAGATGATCTGAGCTGTATTGTGTGTAACAGGTGGAGCTGGTACTGGATTGCTTGTGATAAGCATTGTACATTGTAATGTTACATGACTCAATCATTAATATACAGATAGTTGGGGTTTTTAGCGAGATGCTTTCCCCGGGATACATACTGTGTTAATGTGTGAATGCTCTTGATGTTTTATTGTTATTGATGCTGCTATATTGATGATCAACGTAGAGGAGCGTATGTATTGTGTATGTATTCCGCAATAGTACATGATCAGGATAATCTCCATTGAATATGTGTTAATTATTCAAAATTTCTACATGGTATCAGAGCAGTTGATCATCAGATCTACTATTCAGGAAGTGTTTACATTCTATTTATTCAGGCAGAGTCTGTAATCGGGCCAGGTAGCCTCTGGATTCATCCTTCCTTTAGAAGGTGAGATATCCGGCGAATGCCCATACAGTCGATCTATGTACAAGAAATACCTTGTTCTCACGAATTCTAGATCGGAAGCGGTTGAGTTGGAGCTGGTGGAATTTGAATTTGCAACAGTGTTTTCTTGGTGTCAAAACTAAGATGTCTTTCACAGGATTGCGATTGGAGTA
>APFE030718436.1:0-19825 GCA_000404065.3 Pinus taeda | reverse complement strand
TTGAGTTAGCATGTAAGGGGATTCATGAGCATGGAGATGAGTGGAAGCTTGGTCTATTAATGAGAAAAGAGAGAGGGTAAGAGTGAGTAATATTTGAAAGTAAGGGTAGCCAAAATGATTGGGTAACACTTGGAATAAGACAAAATCAAAACCACCATTTTGAGGAAAGGCTCTTTCATCCAACGCTCATGTGCAAAGTGAAATGAAAATGGGGCCTATTTCTTTATATAGAAGAGACGCATGTGTGGCTAGAAGTCACATTGGAAAATTCTAGCAATCCATAGTAGTGTATGACGAGGTTAAGCCATACTTTTAGAAGGAGGTGATTGAAGTAATAAGTCATACGTCACAAGTCACAAATCTAGAGGGTAGTTTATAAGTTACTAGGGGTTGTATCTGTGATTTTCGATTAGGGGGTTATCTCTATAGCTTTGATTGCAAGTCATAATTCGCAACTTCAATGTATAGGTAGAATCTCACTACATGTTGCAATCATGACTTGTGACTAGAAAAATGAAGTACATATTTTCAAACATTAGTAACATATCTAATATGCAAAGATATGATGATTAGATTCAAATTTGGGATTGTTGTAGTAGCTAGAACATGTGTAATGAGAAGAAGTAATTGAAAGTGAGAAATTAATTCATCTATAACAATATTAATAAAAGGGAAACATCATTTAATTCTTTATATAAAATTATTATATTTCATTTAAAAAATATGAATACTAATAATAAAATCCAATGCAAGCCACAAAAAGAATATTTCAACAAGGAGTACTAAATATTGGCTTGTATTTAAAAATATAGTAGCTTAAAAACATTTTAATGTGGAAATTATGATCCATAAATTCAATATTTTAATATCCATATTAAATAAGATATTTCAATGTCAACTATGTATATATTATATATGAAAAAATAAGAGACGTGAATTGAGGGTGAATGGGTATACTATTAAGGCACTTCTTCTAAAAATGTCACTCATTAAAATCTCTCAATGGGTTAGTGGGTGGAAATGAATAAATTCTACAAATAAGATTTTTTACGGCATGTTCTATGATTCATATTATGAGAACTCCAACCAAAGTTTGTTGAAATTGCAAGTTTAAATTGTGTAGTCTACAAAATCCAAGTGTTCAAAGCTATTTTGAGGGCATTTTAGCCATATATATACACGCACACACACACACACAGATATGTGTCTGTGTGTGTGTGTGTGTATCTTAAACAAAAAGGAACAAATCCATGTGCTCTATTTATTTCTTTCAGGTTATTTATTGATTTTCTTTCTCTAGGAGAGGGAAAAGGGGAAATGTTATTGGTTAGAATCACTCACTAGATTAGCTAGAGAAAACAAAATAAAGAAATAAACTACAAAAAAGAAATATTTGTACTTAAAACATTTCAATTAGTCTCACTATTCTAAGATTTGGCCTCTTTTGTGTTATGTTCTTCTGTGAATATTGTATGAAATCCAGAAAATAATTGTTGAAATTGGAAATTTAAATTTTGTAGTTTACAAAATCCAAATGTTCGAGAAGTTTTTTAGGGTGATGAATTTGTTTATATATATAAACATTATATATTCATATTAACGAAAGATATATCATCCGCCAAGAGGGAACACATGTCTTTGTGTTGGATTTATTTTCTTTAGTTTCTTTATTTTCTTTTTTCTACTAACCCAAGGAGGGATTTGTCGCCAGTTGGTGCTTGATATGTGTGTGTGTCTTACATAGATATTTGAATGTGAACTATGTATATATTATATATGTAATTAAGAGTTTTCAATTAGGGGTGAATGGGTGTGTTTTAAGGCACTCCATAAGAAAATGTCATTGGTTAAAATCACTGACTAGGTTAGCTAGAAAAAATAAATAAATAGATAAACTACAAAAAAGAAATATTTTTAATTAAAACATTTCAATTAGTCTCACTCTTCTATTAATATTGTATTAAATCCAAAAAATAATTGTTGATATTGCAAATTTAAATTTTGTAGTCTACAAAATCAAAATGTTCAAGAAGTTTTTTAGGGCAATGAATCTCTTTATATACATAATAATTATATATTCATCATAACAAAATATATATCGTGCACCAAGAGGGAACACATCTCTTTGTGTTGGATTTATTTTTTTTAGTTTCATTATTTTCTTTCTTCTACTAACCCAAGGAGGGATTTGTGACACTAGTGCTATCTATCTATCTTATATTATATATATATATATATATATCTATATATATATATTATATAAATATATATATATATATATATATAATTGCAATAGATCTATCTGGGTCCAAGATAGAACAAATCCTTCGCAAAAAAAAAGAAAATTAAAAAAAAAACAACTGAAAAGTATAATTTCTTATTGTTAAAAAACTCAAAGTAATGTCACTATTCCACATTTTCACCTTTTTTAAGATATATTCCTCACTCAATTTTTTCTATGATTCAACAAAATAAATTGTTGGAATTAAATTTTAAAATATTTAGTATATATAATGAAACTATCCAAATGGATTTTCAAGGCACTGCATCGATTTATGTATTCAAAAATGTAATTTAAACAATGAAAAGTTGCACATGGTGTGTGTGTCTATTCATCTTAATTTTGGAAAGAGGAATAAAATCTTGCGAGGGGCAAAAATATTTTCAATTTTTTTGTTCAAGTTCAAGTTTCCACTCAAGGAGATGAACCCTTTCTCCTTGCTACAAATGTTTTAAATGGGTCTATATTGATTATATATCAACTCAAAATATATATATAATATATATATATATATATATATATATATATATATATATTTATATATATATATTATATATATTATATATATAATGTTTTTGTTTTTTAATTTAATTAAAATCTATTAATAGGTATTGCTTCTTAAAAAATGCACTGAACCCCATACCCTCTCAATGCATAATACATATAATTACATACAATGGATATTATTTTTATATATTTCTAAACATTTAAATTACTTTTCAATTTTGTATCTATATATATTATATATATATATGAAAATGTAGTGAGAAAATCTCAATTTGACTATTCCTTGGTCCAACTAGATAAAATTAGAATTTTCACATCAGCAAACAGCTCAGATGATGTTAACTTATGTGACATGGCTTGTGTAACCATGTTTACTCAGTAAATTTAGGTTGGAGAAGTTAGATTTTAGTTCTTCATGATTGATTTCTAATTTGTAGCAATCTATTTCAGTAAATTTGAGTTATTGTAAGCTTAACTAGTTTTAAATGTCAAAAGAACTAGTGGAGGTCAAGTTGTGGAACTGGACCTTCAACCACACTATGTGATCAAGCAATTAACTAATGAATGAACCCAAAATAGTTGTTGCATGCATATAATTCAAGTGACCTAATTGAGATGCATATTCCAAGGAAATTTACTATTAATTGTAGCATATTCCAATGTGTACAAATGGTCCATGCAGTCATAGGAAGACCTGAGGCCATTGCGTAATTCTAGAGTGTGAAATTTAGAAAAAAAATAGGGTCAATTTCCCAAGGGAATGAGGCAAGGAAATAGGTGCTTGGAGGGCTTAAAAATTGGCTATGTTCTAGCTAGAGTGAGTTAGTCAAGCAAAGATATAAACTATATAGTAGCGGTGTGTGCTTAATCTTGAGCAAGCATATGTATTTCTTCTCTCTTCTTTGATTAATGCAATATATATAGTAAGGGTTTTTGAGAAGTTTCCTTCCCCTAGATAAATATTTGTTCATGTGTGACGTTTCATTTAGCATGTTTATGACTCTTATTATAGATGGTGAATTAAATTCTACAAATAGTAGATTAGCTTCAAGTCTTTTGATTTATAAAATTTCATAAGAAATATTGAATCTACACATTAATTTCCACATGATATCACAATTGGAATCACTATAAAATAAAGATTTCAACATTATCATTGTCGGAGATTTGAATTGGCACATCAGGGTCACAATTCTTTTTAGGACGGAGAAGACGGATTTAAATGGACTAAGACTCGATTATGCCCTTTAGGGAAGCTTCAATTATGTTTCATGGAAGGACCAGATGGAGGTAGAACTGGAGGATAATGTGTTGAAGGAATTCATTGATAATGGTATTCTGAAACCAACAACATTTAATGCTAAGGATTTAGCAAAATGGAAGAAGTGTGTAGCCAAGGTGAGGAGGATCATATTGGAGTGAGTACGAAACCATATTATCTCAAATATCCATGGGAAAAAGACTTTGTATGCAATGTCACCATAGGAAATTGGCACTCAAGGACAAACTTTGAAATATCAAGATGTAGAGGAACGTCACCATTCCACAGTATCTCAGAAGTTTCATGAAACATCATGACAAACTTGGTCAATTTGGTGTTACTATAGCAAAGGATTATTTGGTGAGCCTGGCCCTTATAGGCCTTCCCAAAAGCTTGCACAACTACTAGGATTTGGTGAGTGGGAGGGAGAAACTATCAAATTGGGAACGCCTATGGTTTGATTTGGTAGAGGAGGAAATAAGGTGGAATACCAGAGACATGACTTAATCCAAGGGTGAGGATGAGGAGAATCGTGCGTTGGCTAGGAAGGAAAATAAAGGGAAAGGTAATAAATCCCAATCCAAAGCATAATCTAGTCAAGGGGGCTAGAAGAAAGACTTTTCCATAATCAAGTACTTTCACTCTCATGGATTCGTGCAGTATGCCATGAAATTTCAACACAGTAAGAAAAATAGGAAGACTGTATGAGGAGAAGTGGGTAAAGCTTTGGTTTCCTAGTTCAAGCTTGATTTTACTCTTATTACATGCATGACCAGCATAGTGATGTGAAACATGTGGTATCTCAAGAACAATGCCTTGTTCCATATGATGGGTAATAGATATTTTTTCAATGATTTGGAAGAAAAGGATCTTTATATGAACATAGATATGGGAGATGATGGAAGTTACAATGTGACTGGAATTGGTACAACCACATTTCATAGGGAGTTAGGATCTCCCCTCAAGCTCAACGATGTGATGTTTCTTCTGTGTCTATAGAAGAAACTTGTCTCCATTGCAGTTTTGGAAGACCATGGTTACGATGTGATCTTCTACAAAGCAAAGGAATTCTTGAGACACATAGCCACGAGATAGGTGAATCATATTGGGGTTCATGTGAAGAACATCTACAAGTTATATGTTTATGATTGTGCTTTGAATATCATGTAGTAGATTCCCATAGGCCTCCCCAAAGGCACATTAGAGGAGCATGAAACATGAAATTTGTGTACCTTGGGGAGGTACAAAAAAGCCAATTTCCATGATTGGGATAGCAGAGGACATGCAACCCTTAAAAGGATCCACTTGGATGTTTGAGGACATTTCTCAACAACCTCCATTTCTAGGAACATGTATTTTGTTATCTATATTGATGAATATCCGCGGAAGTGCTAGATCTTCTTCATGCAGGAGAAGGATGAGAATTTCTTCAAGTTCTTATAATTCAAGGCACTTGTGGAGAAAGAAATGGGTAAGAAGGTGAAGGATCTTAGGAGCGATAATGGAGGTGAGTTCATGTCAAATGAGTTTAAAAATTTATGTGTGAAAGAAGGCATTCGATAAGAGCAGACAACACCACACAACCAATAACAAAATAGGGTGGCTGAGAGGAAGAATCACAACATTGTGGGAGTAGCATAGGTGATGTTACATGACCAAAGACTACCTCTCCAATTGTGGGCTGAAGCATGCAACATAGCAATCTATTTGTAAAACAAGGGCCTACATAAGATTCTTGGAATGATCACACCAGATGAAGCATTCTTGGGGAAGAAGATAGATATGTAATAATTCAGGATATTTTGATCTTCTGTCTATTGCCATGTCTCAAAAGAACCAATTAATAAGATAAATCTGAAAACAAAGTTGGGTGTATTTGTGGGTTACATAGAAACTCCCCACAACTACCATGTATATTTTCGATCCCTTCGAATGAAAGGTGTGTGACACGATGTCAAATTCGATGAAGACAAATCCAAGCAGTTCTCTCTTGAGATGGAGTTTCACATTCCACTAGAGGAGAATATTTTAGCTCCAAAGGAGGAGCCTTAGGATGTTTTGGAGTAGCCAAAAGTTGAAGAGAAGATAATGGAGATAACCAGTCAAGGATAACAATCTAAAGAAGGCAAGAAGAGAACCCTAGAAGTTGAGAGACTTTTGCAAGATGCAAGGGAGAATGTGGGTGTTCCTTCAAATCAACATACGAAAAGGAGGTCGTTATATTGGTACGCTAGCTACATGGCTCTTATGAATGAGCTAGTAGAGACTAAGCCATCCTCTTTTGAGGAAGCAGTAGAGAAACTAATATGTGTACATGTAATGGTGGAGGAGTAAAAAATCCATTGCGAAGAACAATTTTATTGAAGTGGTCCCAAGACCAACAGACATATCACTTGTGGGTTCAAGATGGATCTTCAAAGTCAAGAAGGAAGCAAACAAAATCATAGAAAAGTACAAGGCTAGATTTGTGGCAAAGAAATAATCTCTAATGGGGGCGATTGACTATGAGGAGACCTTTGCTCCTAGAGAAAGGTACTCATCCATTAGATCAATCCTTTCTTTGGCTTCAAATATGGGATGGAATATCCACAAGAGGGATGTGAAAATTCCATTAATCAATTGATTTCTTGAGGAGGAGGTGTATATCAAGCAACTAGACAACTTTAAGACTTTTTATCAAGAATCTCATTAGTGCATAATAAAGTGAGCATTGTATGGTCTCAAGTAAGAACCATGTGCTTGGTACACTGGGATCGATAACTATGTCATTGGTTTGGGCTTCACCTATACTGAAGCACATGGAAACCTCTATCATATCTTGGTGGAAGGTAAATTGTTGATTATTTTTTTATAAGTTGATGACTTGGTCCTTACTCGTGATGAGAAGCTGATCATATCTTGCAAGGAGTACCTTGTAAGAGAGTGTGAGATGAATGACATGGGTCTCATGCACTACTTCCTTAGATTGGAAGTAGTGCAAGGTGTTGGGGAACTATTTCTCTCAGGTGAAGTATGCCAATGAGATACTTTAGATATTCTTTAAGGACAGGTGAATACCCAAGGAAACTCCTCTAGTAATCAACTGGAGGAAAGAGAATGCCACTTCAAGTGAGGAAGTGGAAGTAGAAGTAGTTGGTGGGTTCACTCATGTATCTTGTCAACACACAACGAGACATGTGCTATGTAATCAACTAGATGCGTGTTCTATTGTACCTGAGAGGCACTACGTAGTTTGTACTTTGGTACAATCAGATAAAGGGACTGAAGCTGTGTGGCTTCACCGTTGTAGATTTGATAAGAATTCCATCAAGCCGAAAGAGTAAATAAAGTGGAATTTTTAGCGTTGGATCTAGAGTGGTCTCTTGGTAGAGAAGGAAACAAAGATCAATGGAACTCAGCTTAGCAGAAGAAAAATACATGGATGCAAGTCAAGTAGCATGTGAGACAATTTGGACAAGAGAGATACATCTTGCCTTGTTTAATTAGATGATGCATACTACTCTGATTTATTGTGATAATGAGAGTTGTATCAAACCCTTTGAGAATATTATTTTTAACAATTGATCCAAGCATATTGATATTTGATATCAACATCTACAAGATTGTGTGGAGAGGTAGTTTCTGTTGTTGCAGTAAATTCGAATAGAGCAAAAATATGCTCATATATTGACAAAGGCCTTGTCAAGAGGGAAGTTTGAGTTCCATAGGTGTAGGATAGGGGTGGTTGATAATCCATTTCTTTTTAAGAGGGAGTGTTGAAAATTCATCAAGAAATTCTCAGTTTGACTTTTCCTGGCTCAAACTAGAGAAAAATTAAATTTCCACGTCAGCAAACAACTTGCATGATGTTAACTTGTGTGACATGGCTTGTGTCAACTAGTTTACTCAGTAAATTTGAGTTGGAGGAGTTAGGGTTCATTTCTACATACTTCTTTGCTAATTTGTAGCAATCTCTTTTAGTTAATTTGATTTATTGTGAGTTTAACTAGTTCTAACTATTAGAAGAACTAGCGGAGGTCAAGTTGTGGAAGTGGAACTTCAACCACACTGAGTGAGGAACTAGTTAACTAATCAATCAATCCAAAATAATTGTTGCATGAATAAGATTTGAGTTACCCAGTCGAGATGGTTATTCCAAGGTAGTGTACTATGAGTTTTAGCATATTCTAATGTGTGTAGGTTGTGAATGTAGACAAACGAAGACCTAAGGAAATTACGTAATTCGAAATTGTGGAATTCCTCAAAAATAGGGTAGATTTCCCAAGGGAACAACACAAGGAAACATGAGCTTCAAGGGATTGAAAATTGGCTAAGTGTTGTGTAGAATCAGTCAGTCGAGCATGGAAATACAATATACACTTGTAGGATGTGTCCAATCTTGAGCAAGCATATGTATTTCTTTTCTATTCTCTAATTAATGCAATATAGATAGTAAGCGGTTTTGAGAATTGTATTTCCACCAGATAACTATTTGTGCATGTATGATGTTTCCTTTTGCATGTCTATGATTCTTGTTCTAGATGGTGAATTAACTTCTGCAAATTAGTACAGTAGCTTCAAGTCTTGTGATTTAGAAAATATCATTAGTATTGAATCTACACACACACACACACATGCATAAGTGTTTATTGTTGTCATCAAATTATTCATATTTCTCGCAGAGCATGCCCTAAAATTTCTTATGCTTGGATAAGAGGAAATAGGTTAATAGTCCAAGACCTATAGGCATTTAGCAAGAGTGAAAGCTTGCCCCTTAGGTAATTCCAAGTGACATGACTTTCCTTGAGTAATAGTGATGAGTCGGTCTAAATTTCGGGATAACGTCCAATGATTGTTGTCCTTAGTGATGGTTTAACAAATGAGTTATGATATCTTTTCCATTGTTTAAATATCATATTTAACAATATCAATATCTATATCTATATCTATATATAGATATAATCGATTTCTTATTTTAACTATTATTTTTTCTAGTAGTACTTAAGAGTGATTTTTTGGAAAGTTCTCTGGATCTAATTTGTCTAGAATCCGAGAGGGATCCATTGAAATCATAAGTTTGACAGGTGAAATCCTCACAATCAAAGTGCCCTATGGTTTGCTGAGGGTGTTGAATCCATATATGTAGTCAAAAAACTAATTTAAACAACACAAATCGAGATTTGGCTACAAATGTTATCACCATATTCAGGCCAAAGATCCATCGGAAAGTCCAAAAAGTCACACTTAAAATCTACTCATTTTTTTACATTTTCTTTACGTTTTAGAATAAGTCAAACCTAAAAACTACTCCTTATTTTTTATTTTTTTTTACCTTTTTAGATTAATATTGCATTTTTTGATAACTAGGAACAATATTTTTATTACTAAATAAAAAATAATATTTCCAATAAAATTTACAATATTTATATCAATTCTGAAATAAATTAAAAAATAATAATATCTATATATAAAGTTTATACTAAATTTCAACCATTATAAATAACACTTTCTAATTTAATAAAAAAATTACAAATAAAACTCTGAAAATTATGAGAGCTCTTCACATAAGAAAGGTCTAAATGAAAATTGAATATAATAATATATAATATATATATATATATATATATATATATATATACTAGTATATATAATTATGTTTAATAGATTAATTTTTGAAATAATTTTTTATAATAAATATATAAAATTAAATTTTATTTGTTTTTATGAGGTATGATTCTAAAAATTGATTGGTTCCTTAATCACTATTAGTTTAGCATTGAGGTATAATTTTTAACTTTGGAAAAAAATACTTATTTTTCAGTATTATTGAAAAAAATATTTTTAAAACATTTGATTGGAGCATAATTATTCAGAATGTCTTTCCAATTAATCACATCATTAGTTGTAGGTAGTGGTTTCAAACCATTTAATGTGGTTCATACTCCCGACAAATATGAAAATAAATCTATCATTAAGTATAAATAACAAAGATGCATCAAGTCCCAAACATAAACGTTCGAAAATAAGAATAATAAATTATAATTTCAGTTCATATAATATATATATATAATATATATATATAGCTTAAAAAACATCGTGCCGATAAATACCGAGCGATTCATATGGAAGCACATGCTAAATAATAAATATCGATCATAGAAGTCTGAAATCAGAGGAGTTATAATTTTCGAAGATCTTACTGTAGTCTTTTGCCATGTAGATAACTTCCTGTATTTTTTTCCATAATTTTTAAATGTATTGACAATATTTATGCCATGATTTTTAAATATTTATGAAATTATTTTCATTGTTAAGATCCATAAGGAAAACCAACTAAAATTAAAATCGAGGAAAATAGTGTGTAATATCCTAAATAAGCTATTTACTATGAGCCCACCATAATTTAAGCAATTATTTGTATAAAAAATCAATAAAAACAATAGAGAAATAAATATACCAATAAAGGTATTTTCATCAATAAAAGTGTAAATATGAAAAATTAATAGTGATTATTATAATTAAAAGTATAATTTTTTAAGTTTTATCTAAGATAAATAAATAATTAATAATTTTTCTGAAAAACCATAATATTATTAGTAAACAAAGAATTGAAAAAATAAATTTTCTCATAAATATAATGAAACAAAAAAGCAAAGTAAATTATGAAATTTAGAAAAGAAAAGTAAATTATGAAATTTAGAAAAGAAATTCATTAATATAAAAAAAAATTTGTGTACATTGATTGATATCCTAATGCATGGATATCTCACCTATGATACACTGTGATACACAAAATCGCACAACTAGAAAACAAAAAATCAAATCGAAATGCAATTGAATTAACCGGCTCCATAAGAACATTAAGCAGATATTATAAGAAGAAAAGTATATAAGAATGCTCAAACAATTTTAGGGCTACTGATGAATAATTTTGAATGGAAGTGTCTCTGTCTTTAGAGAGAGAATCAAAAGACTAGCTTTGGTGCAGGGTAGTATAGGATCGAATGTCAAAAAAAGAAAAGCATGTGAGGGTGGTCATGTTAGGATAGTGAAGTAAAACAAGAATTGATGCAGGAGCATCTAGTCCGGGCTAGCAATGTGACGGGGTGGTCACATGTTGTAGCTAACACAAGATTGAGAGGAAGACTTAGGTGATTAAATTTGTGTTAATTTCAATAAGGGTAAGTAGTTAAAAGTGGTCTAGTTTGTTTGAATAAAGATAAGGATTGAATTATAATTGTATAACTAATTCTTTCATGTGTGGAAAGAAGTAGTTAGGTATGACTTATGTATAACTTCTTTTTTTGGAAAGAAAAAAGGGGAGAGAAGAGGCAACAGGGGAGAGATCGATCGAGTGAGGGGAGGTCTGACAAATAAAAAAGATCAGGGCAGAGCACACCCATCATTGTATGATGAGGTCCTTGAGGTAACATTGATATGCTAATAAAGGTTCAACGTAAAAAAATATGTAATAGTTTTGTGATTCTGTGACTCGATCTCCCCATGGTCAATTGGACAAGTGTGTAACTGCATACTCAGAAATCTTTGTGTGATTTATGCAATGATCAGTAAATGATTAATGAATATGTGAAATGTTGTGAAGGAATTCGCGTACAATCCCTGTAATACTAAATGGTAATGTTTGAATGCATGAATTGTGGTCGCTGAACGAGTTTCTCCTGGTAGTTAGTGGCACAGGAATTACGAAGTTCCTGTAGAAGGGTCTGAAGACCTTTCTGGCACAGAAATCATTGTGATTGATACAAACCAAGTTTTGTATGCTGTATTGGAGGGACTTGTCATAAATTAAATTCAGCATTAGCGATAAGTTGTTGATGTCATTGATATGAACCAAGTTTCGTATGTTGTGTCAGAGGAACCCATCATAAGTTAGAACCAGAGTCAGTCATAAGTTGTAAATGTAACTGGAATTGCCATGGGAAAGACTTGGCATGGTGTTGGTTAATTGCCGGTTCTCGGGAGTCACCATTTTGGTGTAAATGAATCTTACTTCCATTGATTAGGGTTCTGCGCAGAGGATCTGCGACGCTGCCTGAAAGGGGGAAAAACGAAATTGAACCTGAGGTATTCGTTCTCATCACAATTGAGGCTACAGGAATGCTATTGAACCTGTGGACCACAACTGTTGTCGGTTTGTTCAAAAAATAGGAAGTTGAAGCCACGTCCAGGCCAAAAGATGGCATGTTCTCCTATCAAATAGTTAGTGAACGCGTAACCGCCGTTTCTTTGCATTAACACAAAGACGAAGAGGGTAGTTGGTGTTATTGAAGAAGGCGCTCGGAAAGTTATCCCATTTTGAAGGAAAAGTAGGGAAAGCTGATGTCACTGAATTCACTTGTGCAAACAAGATCCCATTAGTAATGACTTACACTAGGGAAGGTGCTAATATGACCATTGGCAGTTCCATAAAGAACCCAAACCTGCTCGTTGTAACTGACAAGGATTAGGAAGAGGTCGTTCCACCATTTCAAGACGCTGGAAAAGAATTTGAGGGAAATATCCTTTTGGTGCAGGTTGATTCTGACAATGCTGATGTTGAGAAACTAGGAATGGAAGGCTTTGGCTTAAGTGGAGATGAAGCAAAGACAGACTCAAGCCTTTCTTAAAATCCCAACCTGTGTTGGCAAAGAGCGATGGAAACATAAAATGTATTGGTCATTAAGGAATATTTAAACCCTAATAAGGTCCACTGGTTGTGCAGCTATAAGGTTGCATCATTTTTGGTATCAGAGAAGGAAAATATTTCCTGCAAAAAGAAGTTGATAATCAGAAAAACTGGCGGGATAAAAAGACTAAACAAGCGTGTTTTGTGTGAAAGGGTTCAAAGGTTGCACAGGGAGAAAGAAGGCCTTCGAAGAAGATAGACGCTGATAGTAGTAAAGGGGTTTTTAGTAGCAGGCAAGGGGAAAAACAGAGCAAAGAAAAGTAGAGCAAAGAAAGAACTCTAAGGTGTTCTCAAGGGAGATTGAGAGCTTGCAGAAGACTAGGAGTAAAGATGGTGCTCAAGAGGAGGTTCCAAATGGAGAACCATGCTTACCAAAAGACTCAGTGTGGAGAGCTTAGTGAGGTAAGATTGTAGTGAGGAGGACTTGCTGTTGTGGACACTTATTGCAGTGGAGAGAGGAGCTCAAGAAGAGAGGATGAAGACAAAGATGATGGAAGATCATTGCAGAGGTTTTGAAGAAAGCCACTATGGAGGAAAGAATGCCAAGATAAGTAGCATGAAGAGGATGAGTCAAGAGGAGCTTGACAAGCAACTTGCTGACACGAAAGCAAGACTGGAGATATTGACAGAGCTGCTACAAGAACTAGAATACCAGAAAAGAGGATGGACCTTTCCATTAAAAGGAAAGAAGGTGATTTGGCACACATTACAGATGAGGTGGAAGCAAAAGGAGATTGCCTTATGGACAAATAAACTCAAATTCTCTGAGTCAAGGATAAGAATGGAAGATGCCACAGGCAAATTTGTTCAGAGGAAAATGCTTGAAGAAGCAGGAGAAGCAGATGAAGCAGATGAAGTTATCTGCAAGCCAGAGGAAGGAATATCTCTAGATGATGATAAGGAAGAGGTGAGATCGTATGAAGGTCTCAAAATTTCAGAAGAGAACTTGCATCGGCATACTGAAATGTTGACAGGGAGACTAGAATGGAATTCAGAGAAACAGGTGACAAAAGATAAAACTGATGGAACCGTGGAAACACAACCTTATGGACAGGATGCAAATAAAATAGTTAATGTTCCACACAAGCTTCCAACATTGCATACACCATTGTCAGAAGTATTGGCCACGATGTTACTGCTCGAAGGAAGTTCAGGTATGCAAGAGGGTCATATAAGCATCAGGAAGAGTGTTTTATCAGAAGAAAAAAATTTGTTAGTTCAAGATGTAACATCTAAAAAATATTTTGTAGAGGATGTGCAACTTTCCAGGAATAGCTCGAAAGAGACAGAAGAGGTCAAAGAGGGTTTAATTGACGTGGAAGTATCGATTCGACAGGCAGGGGAAGAGAAATCATCATTTAATTATCTATTTATTGGTCGATGGATACCTGGCAGAAATGCCATCAAGTGTGGTGATGAACCCTATTCTGCTCCCATGGTTTGGGATGTGTATCAAGCCGGTTCCCTTGAGAAGTTGACAGGCGGAGACATAAAATCAATTGGAGGAAGGGTTAAGTTGCCGACATCTTGTCTTCACGGTGATAGAGGTAATCTTACAGCATTAAAAGAAACTCAAAATTTGGAAAATTTAACTTTGGGAAACAATAATCACCCTGACCACTCAGGACATTCTGATTCCACTGAGCTGGTTAATGTATCAATAACAGGGTTGCCCATAGTTGGTAGAGACATTTCTTTGCAGGAAGCATGTGGTCCTAGCTATTGTTCCTCTTTGCCCAATGGCTCCTCAACATTGTTTTCAAGCGATTCAGTGTCACCCACACGGAATGTAGTTGACAGTCCTAGAAGAGAAAACTGCATAGAAGACAAGAGCCCAAAAATATTAGTGAAAGCAACATATAAAGGTGAAAAGGGACAACCAACGAAGATTGTCAAGGAAGTTCATGAAGAAGAGACC
The DNA here is from genome assembly GCA_000404065.3 of Pinus taeda. Classification (NCBI taxonomy): domain Eukaryota; kingdom Viridiplantae; phylum Streptophyta; class Pinopsida; order Pinales; family Pinaceae; genus Pinus; species Pinus taeda. The sequence continues at coordinate 5,193 of APFE030718436.1, read as the reverse complement.
ATGATTTCTCAAAACATATTAGAATATCATCACGCTGTCATGATGATAGGCATGGTTGAGTCAACCATGGGAGATGTTGAGTTGATCAACCTGGAAAACGTACCTCAAGGAACACGACATGAAGTAGAAATTCACCTAGCAAAAGGTGAAGAAAAGGAAGAAGAGCTGACAATGACAAAAAGTCAACAACAGGATCAAGGAGAAAAAGAAAGATGTGCTCATCAAGAAGCTAATGTATGGGAGAAGGAGCTAGAGTTACTGGAGAAATTTCTAAAAGCACCAGTACCTGGTGAAGAATGCAAGAGGTTTGCAGTAAAATAAGTAGAAGCAGGGGAGGAAGTTCACAACTGTGAACCAGGGCAAGGAAGCCTTGTTAGAATAGATGATGCAGAGGAAAAACTTGAAAACTCTTTGGAGTTAAGTCAACACACTGAAGTGTTAAGGAAAGAAGAAAGTCCAGAACAACAAATTGGAATACTGTTGAAAGGAGACACACAGTCTGAATGTGTGAAGCAGAGGAAGATGCAGCTAGACAACAACAACTAGCTAAAGCAGGAAGGGAGAATTAATGAAGAAGACTAGCAAGAAGACCTATTGGAAACAGAGATTGAAGCAGACCAGAAGGCAAAGGCATAACCGAACAATGTGGTCGGGTCTGAAGTTAAAGAGGAAGATTGTGAAATTGAACACGACGACAAACTTATTACGGTGTTTTCAGCTCCAAACTATTGTGACCAAAGAAGGAAGATGAAGCGAGAAGTAGCTAACATGTAGCTTAAATGGAGGAGCAGAGCATATGGACAACTCCTGGACAAAGTCTGGGATCCAGGAGGAATTTTATTTGTCTTCATTCTTTTTTGAAAGCAAATGATCACGAGATCATGAATGTTTTCAACCGTGACAGTCTGATGTGGGAGCATCTAGTCGGGGCCAGCAATGTGACGGGGTGGTCACATGTTGTGGCTAACACAAGATTGAGAGGAAGACTTAGGTGATTAAATTTGTGTTAATTTCAATAAGGGCAAGTAGTTAAAAGTGGTCTAGTTTGTTTGAATAAAGGTAAAGATTGAATTATAACTATATAACTAATTCTTTCATGTGTGGAAAGAAGTAGTTAGGTATGACTTATGTATAACTTCTTTTTTGGAAAAAGAAGGGGGAGAGAAGAGGTAGCAGGGGAGAGATCAATTGAGTGAGGGGCGGTCTGACAGATAGAAAAGGTCAAGGTAGCGCACACCCATCATTGTATGATCAGGTCGTTGAGATAACAATGATATGCTAATAAATATTCAACATAATAAATCTGTAATAGTTTTGTGATTCTGTGACTCGATCTCCCCATGGTCAATTGGACAAGTGTGTAACTGCATACTCAGAAATCTCTGTGTGATTTATGTAATGATCAGTAAATGATTAATCAATATGTGAAATATTGCCAAGGAATTCACATACAATCCTCGTAATACTAAATGGTAGTGTTTGAATGCATGAATTGTGGTTGCTGAATGAGTTTCTCCTGGTGCTTAGTGGCACAGGAATTATGAAGTTCCTGGAGAAGCGTCTGAAGACATTTCTGGCATAGAAATCATTGTGATTGATACGAACCAAGTTTTGTATGATGTATTGGAGGGACCTATCGTAGATTAAATTCAACGTTAGTGATAAGTTGTTGATGTCATTGATATGAACCAAGTTTCGTATGTTGTGTCAGAGGAACCCGTCATAAGTTAGAACCAGAGTCAGTCATAAGTTGTAAATGCCATTGGAATCACCATGGGAAATACTTGGCGTGGTGTTGGTTAATTGCCGGTTCCCGGGAGTCGCCATCTGGGCGTAAATGAATCTTAGTCCCATTGATTAGGGGTCTGCGAAGATTATCTGTCGACGCTGCCTGAAAGGGGGAAAAATGAAATTGAACCTAAGGTATTCACTCTCATCACAACTAAGGCTATAGGAATGCTATTGAGCCCGTGGACCACAACTATTGTCGGTTTGTTCGGAAAATAGGAAGTTGAAGCTGCGTCCAAGCTAGAAGATGGCGCGTTCTCCTGTCAAATAATTAGTGAATGCGTAACCACCGTTTCTTGGCATTAACACAATGATGAAGAGGGTAGCCGATGTTATTGAAGAAGACACCTAGAAAATTATCCCATTTTGAGGGAAAAGTAGGGAAAGCTGCTATAACTGAATTCACTTGCACAAACAAGCTCCCATTCATAACAACTTACACCAGGGAAGGTGCTAATACGACTACTGGTAATTCCATAAACAACCAAACTCTGCTCGTTGTAACTGACAAGGATTAGGAAGAGGTTGTTCCACCATTTCAAGACGCTGGAAAAGGATTTGAGGGAAATATCCTTTTGGTGTAGGTTGATTCTGACAATGTTGATGTTGGGAAACGAGGCATGGAAGGCTTTGGCTTAAGTGGAGATGAACCAAAGATAGACTCAAGCCTTTCTTAATATCCCAACCTATGCCGACAAGGAGCGATGGAAACATAAAATGTATTGGTCATTAAGGAGTATTTAAACCCTGATATGGTCCACCGGTTGTGCAGCTCTAAGGTTGTATCATTTTTGGTATCAAAGCAAGTAAATATTTCCTGTGGAAAGGAGTTGGTAGTCAGAAAGACCGGTGGTATAAAAAGACTAAACAAGCATGTTTTGTGTGCAAGGGTTCCAAGGTTGCACAGGGAGAAAGTAGGTCTTGGAAGAAGGCAAACACTAACAGTAGTAAAGGGGTTTTTAGTGGCAGGAAAAGGGAAAAGCGGAGCAAAGAAAAAACAGAGCAAAGAAAGCACTCTAAGGTGTTCTCAAGGGAGATTGAGAGCTTGCAGAAGTCTAGGAGTAAAGATGGTGCTCAAGAGGAGGTTCCAGATGGAGAACCATGCTTACCAAAAGACTGAGCATGGAGAGCTTAGTGAGGTAAGATTGCAGTGAGGAGGACTTGCTGTTGCAGAGGCTTATTGCAGTGGAGAGAGGAGCTCAAGAAGAGAGGATGAATACAAAGATGATGGAAGATCATTGCAGAGGTTCTGAAGAAAGCCACTATGGAGGAAAAAATGCCAAGACAAATGGCATGAAGAGGATGAGTCAAGAGGAGCTTGACAAGCAACTTGCCAACATGAAAGCAAGATTGGAGATATTGATAGAGCTGCTACAAGAACTAGAAAAGTAGAAAAGAGGATTGACCTTTCGATTAAAAGGAAAGAAGGTGATTTGGCACTCATTACAAATGAGGTGGAAGCAAAAGGAGATTTCCTTATGGACAAAGAAACTCAAATTCCTTGAGTCAAGGATAAGAATGGAAGATGCCGCAATCAAATTTGTTCAGAGGAAAATGCTTAAAGAAGCAGGAGAAGTAGATGAAGCAGATGAAGTTCTCTGCAAGCCAGAGGGAGGAATATCTCTTGATGATGATGAGGAAGAGGTGAGATCATATGAAGGTCTCAAAAGTTTAGAAGAGAACTTGCATTAGCATACTTAAATGTTGACAGGAAGACTAGAAGGAAATTCAGAGAAACAGGTGACAAAAGATAAAACTGATGGAACCGTGGAAACACAACCTTATGGAAAAGATGCAAATAAAATAATTAATGTTCCACATAAGCTTCCAACATTGCATACATCGTTGTCAGAAGTCTTTCCCACGATGTGACCACTCGAAGGAAGTTCAAGTATGCAAGAGGGCCAGATAAGCATCAGGAAGAGTGTTTTATCAAAAGAAAAGAATTCGTTAGTTCAAGATGTAACATCTAAAAAATATTCTTTAGAGGATGTGCAACTTTCCAGGAATAACCCGAAAGAGACAGAAGATGTCAAAGAGGGTTCAATTGGTGTGGAAGTATCAGTTTGATAGGCGGGGGAAGACAAATCATCATTTAATTTTCTATTTATTGGTTGACGGAAACCTGGTAGAAATGCCATCAAATCTGGTGATCAACCATATTCTGTTCCCATGGTTTGGGATGCGTATCAAGCCGGTTCCCTTGAGAAGTTGGCAGGTGGAGACATAAAATCAATTGGAGGAAGGGTTAAGTTGCCAACATCTTGTCTTCACGGTGATAGAGGTAATCTTACAGCATTAAAAGAAACTCGAAATTTGGAAAATTTAACTTTGGGAAACAAAAATCACCCTGTCCACTCAGGACAATCTGATTCCACTGAGCTCGTTAATGTATCAATAACAGGGTTGCCCATAGTTGGTAGAGACATTTCGTGGCAGGAAGCATGTAGTCCTACCAATTGTTCCTCTCCACCCAATCGCTACTCAACATTGTTTTCAAGCGATTTACTGTCACCCACACGGAATGTGGTTGACAGTCCTAGAAGAGAAAACTGCATAGAAGACAAGAGCCCAAAAATATTAGTGAAAGCAACATATAAAGGTGAAAAGGGACAACCAACAAAGATTTTAAAGGAAGTTCATGAAGACGATACCATGATTTCTCAAAACATAGTAGAAGATCATCACGTTGTCATGATGATAGGCATGGTTGAGTCAACCATGGGAGATGTTGAGTTGATCAACCTGGAAAACGTTCCTCAAGGAAGATGACATGAAGCAGAAATTCACCTAGCAAAAGGTGAAGAAAAGGAATAAGAGCTGACAATGAGAAAAAGTCAACAACAGGATCAAGGAGAAAAAGAAAGCAGCGCTCATCAAGAAGCTAATGTATGGGAGAAGGAGCTAGAGTTACTGGGGAAATGGCTAAAAGCACCAGTACCTGGTGAAGACAACAAGAGGTTTGCAGTAAAAGAAGCAGAAGCAGGGGAGGAAGTTCACAACTGTGAACCAGGGAAAGGAAGCCTTGTTAGAATAGATGATGTAGAGGAAAAACTTGAAAACTCTTTGGAGTTAAGTCAACACACTGAAGTGTTGATGAAAGAAGAAAGTCTAGAACAACAAATTGGAATACTGTTGAAAGGACAGACACAGTCTGAATGTGTGAAGCAGAGGAAGATGCAGCTGCACAGCAGCAACCAGCTAAAATAGGAGGGGAGAATTAATGAAGAAGACCAGCAAGAAGATCAACTGGAAACAAAGATTGAGAACATAAATAAGCTGATGTTGGAGCAGACCAGAAGGCAAAGGCTGGCAGCATCAGAAAAGGTGATCAGTTAAGTACTAAAAGATTTTCAGCAGGTTAAGAGAATTTGTCCAAATGATCCTGATGCCGCCAAAAAGCTT
>APFE030718434.1:0-54338 GCA_000404065.3 Pinus taeda | reverse complement strand
CTTCTCTGTAAATGAGTAGAAAATAATGAGCAGATCATAAAGGAACAATAACATAAAATTGACTCATGCAATCTAACATTCCTCGATAGCTTTCCTTTACCAACAACATCAAAGATCACCCCAAATATGATCAATTTTAAGGGTTGTGGAGAAAAATTGAGAGCAAGTTATCAATGCCCTTCCTCCTATGGATGAAAAATACCAAGGTGTTGATAGTGCTACCACTGAGTCTATTTGGTTTGAATAGATTTTGACCAAGTCTAGTTTTCAATGTTGTGAATATCGACATCGGGATCAAATCAGCAAGGGTCCGGAAAACAAAGAAATTGGGAAAATTGGGAAAATATCGGTAAAAATTGGCAAACATCGGCAAACTTAAGATACCATAAAAATATCTTTAAAAATCGGCAAACATTAGCTAGGACAAAAAATCATGATTTCGAGATAAAATCGGGATGTTATCGAGATGTTCCCAACACTAGTTTTCAACAAGAGAAACCTACTATAATATGGGGAAATAATCAGAGTGTTGTCCATGTTATCAGGCAATTAGTAGAGCATCAACTTCCCAAACCTGTATAATTCCATATGCATTACATCGAACAAATGATTAATGATAGGATTATTGATTTGCAGTATTGTCACACACTGAGATGCAGGTTTTTGACATCTTCACTAACCCTTGACAAAGTCTCATTATGTTCAACTTCATACCTTGCTTGGGGTGAAGGAAATTGTCCCTAAAGTGGGGGTAATCTCACCTCCCCTCTCTAATTTTTTGTTTGTACTGAACACTTTGTACGTGGTACCTATCATGACCTTGTAGCCAAGACCCATTTTGAGATTTAACATATTTTCCCATGTCCCTAAGTTGCACTTATGATGGGGCATTGGTGTACATACATCATGTCTTTAAGTTTATTTAGATTACAATGTCTAATCCTATGCATATTTGACTTATCACTTGTTGGTAGATCAACAAGCCAACCACTTATATTTAATGCCATGCCCCTCTCACTGTATTATAAATACAGATGATCTCTTGTAATTAAACACAAGACTTATATTCTTTTTGTTAGTTCTGTATTTTCTGTTATTATTCTATTTTGTATGGATTGAAATATTATGATTTCCATTGTATCGCAATAGTGGAGAGGATTCAAATTCATTTTATCATGATCTACAGAGGTATGCTCCAAGAAATTAATTAATTTTTTCAAGTATCTTTCCATTTTCAATCCCTTTGAAACCTTGTGCTAAGACCAGAGAAAAGAAAAAATATAATTGTTTGCAAATATTATAAAATTGGTAGTGCCAAGTTCTAACCTGTGTCATTTAAGAGTTCATTTACTACATTTTTTATTTCCCACCTAAAGCAGTCACTAAACATTGTAGTGAAAGTGAACTTGAGAAGTAGATTTCTACTAGTATTCACACATGATTGCTAAGGAATACTAGAAGAGAGATTTTTCTCAATGATTTCGACAAAATACTATTTGTACTTCTCAATGAGAAAATATTATAAGCCAAAATGGTGTTCAAAAAATAAATCTCTATGAAAATCCCATGATTGTTTAGGGGTGCACATAGATTTGTTTTCTTGTCACAGAGACACTTGGCAAACTGAATCCATTTACATATTGTAAGGCCCGAATCGGCCTTAAAAACCTTTCCAAACCAACCATGGAATGTTAATTGTGCAACCATACACTCAGATAAATCCATGTTAACTTTGATGTTCAGTGTCTAATCATTGTGCATAATTGACTTACCACAGCTTGCCAGGTGAACTACCCAACCACCTATATTTAAAGTTGGGCTCCTCATGGTCTATGTCATAGCTACAAGTGATCTCCTTGTAATTAAACTTATTTAACTCCATGTAGAAAAGGAGGAACAACAAGATAAGTATTTCTATCAGTTCTACTTCTTCTGTTGTTTTTCTACCTTACCTCTATGGAGCTCAAGCTAACAAATCGGCCTAGTCAACACTCTTTGTTTTAAATTTGAAGGCCATGGAACTCGAAAAAAATAATAGAGACTCAAAACCAATTTAAGGAACAAGATTATCACTGTCTATAAAATCTGTTGTGTCTAGAATACAAAGTAAGACCCTCCATTCATAGCAAATTGGGAAGATTCCTACAATTATGAATTTGATTGGTAGATATTCCAACTAAGGATTTAATGTATTATCTAAGTGAACTTAAACCAAGTATGTACAGTTTCACCCACTTAGAAAGTGGTAGAAACATTTCATCGTAATTTTCTTCAAGGACACAATCATTAGCTGGAGAAGTCAACTCAAAAGAAGCAAAATCATATGAAGATCAATATTCCAAGGGGCATGCTCATAAAATTGAAAACTCCTAATGACTAACCGATGTGTATCTGGAACAAGAAATTTACAACCTTTAACATATTCTGGGTAGCCAACAAATATGCAAACCATACATTGTATGTACATTGCCTTGCATATTTCTTTGGGGGTTTGGGCCCAACATTGGATGCAAAGACTCTGGGATAGCCAATAGAGGGTGTCCATCCTCTCAAGGCTTGTTCTAGGGACACCCCCTGGATGGCTTTTGTGAGGCATGCAATTTTGAACATATTTGGCACAATTCATGGATTTAGCCCAAAAATGCCAGCAAGGACCTCTAGAATGGATCATGCAATTTGTCATTTCCATCAAGCTATGATTCTTCCTTTGCTATCGATAGTAGGGCATAGTATGTTGTAGGGCCTTTTCCTACCTTCATTAATCACATGAGGTCCAATCTCCATCAATAGTTCAACATGAAAGATGTGAGGCTCCTTCACTACTTTCTTGAGAGATAGATCACTTGGTCTGCACCTAGGATATGCATCTCACAAACTCAAGTATACTTTGGATCTCTTGAATAAATTTGACATATTGGATTGCAAATCTACACCCACCCCCTTTTTATCAAGGGTCATGTTTTCAACCAAGTGTTTCCACTCCTTTCGTTGACGCTATGTGGTATCAACAACTCATTTAGTTTGCATCTTGGATAGGCATATCATAGTTCAATTGTGCCTTTGATCTCTTTAGCAGATTTCAGAGATTGGATTGCATATTTACACCCACACCCTTTTTGTCAAGGATCAAGTTGTCAACCAAGTGTTTCCACTCCTTTGGTTGATGGTATGTTGTAATGGCAGCTCATTGGAGGCATTTTGTACTTGACTCATAGTTGTCCAGATATCTCCTATGCAGTCGGTTGGTCTCCCAGTCATGAAGGAACCACAAAAGATTCATTAGGAATTTGCATTCAATATTATTCTAATGGTAATGCAAATTTTGTGGGTTATACTGACTCTGATTAGGTTTGAAATCTTGATTACTACAAATCCAACTCTATCTATGTCATTCATCTTGCCTCTGGTCATGGTTTTTGGTCTAACAAAGAGCAAGCTGTCAATGCCCTTCCTTCTATGCATGCAAAATATAGATATGTTGATAGCGCCGCCACTAAGTCTATTTGGATTGAACATATTTTGACCAAGTCTAGTTTTCAGCTAGAGCAACTTACTCTAATATGGGGCAGTAATCAGAGTGTTATCCATGTTATCAGGTAGTCAGTAGAGCATCAACTTCCCAAACCTATAGAATTCCATATCCATTACATCTAACAGTTTATTAATGGTAGGATTATTTATTTGTAGTATTGTCACACACTGAGATGTAGGTTATTGACATTTTCACTAACCCTTGACAAGGTCTCATTAAGTTCAACTTCATACCTTGCTTGGGGTGAAGGAAATTGTCACGAAGGTGGGGATAATCTCACTCCCCATCTCTGATATTTTTTGTTTTGAACACTTTGTACATGGTACATATCATGACCTTGTAGCCAGGACCCATTTTGAGATTAAACATATTTTCCCTATATCCCTAAGATGCACTTATGATGGGGCATTGGTGTACATACATCATGTAGTTGAGTTTTTTTACATTACAATGTCAAATGTTGTGCATATTTGACTTGTCACTAATTGGTAGGTGAACAAGCCAACCACCTATATTTAATGCTAGGCCCCTCTCATTGTATTATAAATACAGGTGATCTCTTGTAATTAAACACAAGACATATCTTCTTTCTGTTAGTTTTGCATTTTTTGTTATTATTATGTTTTGTATGTAGTTGAGTTTTTTTAGATTACAATGCCCAATGCTGTGCATATTTGACTTGTCACTAATTGGTAGGTGAACAAGCCAACCACCTATATTATGATTGTCATTATATCACAACAATGGTGATGATTTAGCTTCATAGTTTAAGACATCTGTGGTATATATATTTAGACATAGTTACCAGAGAATCCACAGTAAACACCATTTTCCGCGAACGTTTCAAATACCATCTGGGATCCATCATCAGGACTTTCTTGAATGCTAATAGTAGAAGAGCTTAATTGAGGGATTTAAATAGTTGTTAGGAGAGTGACTTTTAGGATGAGATGAATGTCGGCCTTGTTTTTAAATATTTTAATTGCAGATTTGAATAATACATTTTTTTTATTTTTTTTATTTATTTATTTATTATTTTCCACAAATTTGAAATCATATGTACATAAAGTAAAGTGTAGATAGAACATTAAACGATCAACAAAAAACAAGGCAAGACAAGAGACACAAGATGTGGCAGCTAGCCAGGGACAAACCCTGCAATGTGTGGGGAAACCCTTTGATCAAATATTCTTTTATCTTCAATAATTTAGTATAGAGAAATAGTACAATACATCTGATTTATATCAATATTAGCAAACCCTAGATCAGCAACATCAACATTAGCGGCTTCATCATCAAACTAGGGTAGACGATATCTCACAAACCGACCATTGGATCGGCATGATTCCACCACAAAAAGTTGTGAATTCCAGAGGAGGTTCAAATGAACCTACAACATAGTTCAGATGAACCTACAACATAGTTCAGATGAGGAGATATTCTATTCCACGTAGGTCAAACTTTACTTCTGCAGTTGTAGCTTCAGTTTCAGCAGCTTCCTTCAAACTAGGGCAGTCGATATCTTGCAAAGTGTCCATTAGATTGACTTGATTCCACCACCAAAAGCTGTGGCTTTCAGAGGAGGTTCAGATGAACCTATAGTGCAGTTCATATGAGGAGATATTCTAGTCCACATAGGTCTATGTTTGGATCTGTAGTTGCAGCATCAGTTTTAGCAGCTTCCTTCAACCTAGGGCAGTCGATATCTTGCAAACCGTCCATCAGATTGACTTGATTCCACCACCTAAAGTTGCAGATTTTAGAGGAGGTTCAAGTGAACTTATAATGAAGTTTAGATGAGGAGATATTCTAGTCCACATAGGTCAAACTTTACTTCTACAGTGGCATCTTCAGTTTTAGCAGCTTTCGGCTTCACATGTGTGAGGGAGAGACCCTTTTCTATGCAGTAGAGAAGAGACTATTTTCTGCGCAGTAGAGAGAGAGATGTGATGAGCTTAGTGAGTCCAAATGAGGAACATTCCTCCTATATTTATACACAACTTTGGTGATTGAATAGATGTGACTGTTGGGCTTTTGAGCCTACATGAGTTGTAGGTCTACTAGATAATAATTCCATAATCAAAATAAATTCATATATGCATGAATACTTATCGGAATCGAATGATATTGATATCAATCCTACACCTCTCAATGAGAGGAATCTAATAGAAGTATTATCAGCCATGAATAAGATGACCCACATGAAGTTTGGCCCTAGTTGTCAATTTTAACACTCCCTCTCAACTAAGGAGAACTTCATCTGCAATTTGCATGTCAGTCGCTACTCTTCATCCATCAAATGCACTGCATATACAATAGTGGAAGCACCAAAAAATTTCAAAAATCTATTTAGATGTGTTTGATGTGTAAGAAATATGTCCCAACAGATCAATAAAGAATCCCAATCAGGAGGTGCCTTTCAACCTCATTTGACTCAACTAAAGGGGTTCTAATATATCTGTGACATAACCACAACTTGAAGGAGCTACGAGTATATGTATTGGGTACGCTTTTGGTGTGTTTTTCTTTCCATGGGTTTGACCTTGAAGTTGAATGGTAGTCGCAGGTTAGGGTAGTGAAGATTGGTGATCTTTCTCCATTGGTGAAGTATAAATCTCCTTGTAATCATTTCAGGAAGGCCACAAGATGTGTGAGTCTTGGACAGAGAATTTAAAGGGTTGTTCTATGAAGCAAAATAGGCCTCATATCCTAATCCCGAGTACAGTACACATGGAACCTTGGTGAGGGTTGTTTACAGCTCAGAACCTTAGCCAAATAAGGTTATATTTTCCTGAAGGAAGGACTGTAACATTTGTCTCTAGATTTTGGCTATTTAGGCAATATATCTTCCAGCCTTAACTACAGATTTTCGACCACAGAACTTGTCAACTCTTTGACTAGCTTCATTGCTCAAATTATGCGAGTGTCTTTGCCTCTTCATAATCATCAAAGGAGGCCACTTTAAGTGAACCAAGTCTGAGCTCTTTTGGAACCTGTTGATTTGCTGCTTTGAATTCTATTGTCTACTAGTTAGGGTAGAAGTTCTCTACTATTACTTGAAGGCAGAATTACAAACCTGTCTCGGTAGTATATTTGGCATATGGTTAGTGGTTCTAGTCATCATCTTGGAAAGTAATCCTTCACATTGGTTGTACTCTCATTCTCTCTCTCTGTTGAACATTTGATGATTAATAATAATAAGAAGATTGATCAAGGGTTTTCCCCATCTTGGGGTTTTTCCCTGGCTTGAGCCAATTTGTTGTGTCCTCTTGTCTTGGCTTGTCTTTGTTATTTATTAAACATGTTCTTCTCTCAATTACTGTCACCATGATAATGTTTCACATCATTGCTAATGAGTTAATAATTGGGCTAATGAGATATTTAAGCTTTTGTCTTCAACAAAGAACATGTGATCCTAAATTTAACAATAAGTGACAATGTCGAAATTACAAGATGGTCTCCAGTATGAGGAAAGGTTAAAGGGGTTGTCCAACTATAGTCCATGGAAGGAAAGGATCAAGTTGGTCTTGCAGGTCAACAATATCAGGGAGTTCGTTAAGAAAGCCATCAAGAAGCCAACTAACCTAAAGGAATTGGAAGTGTCCAGGAAGCACACCGCACATGAGATGTGGATGGCTCTTCAAAATTTATTCCAGATTAAGAAAAAGAACTGAGTACTGGTATTGGACGATAAGTTGAAGTCCACCAAGATGATACAGGGTGAAGGAGTGACTTCGTATCTGACGAGATTGTCTAAGGTCAAAGATGAGTTTTTTGTCAACGGTGTGACTATTTTAGATTTTGATATGGTGAGGATGGCTTTGAAAGGGTTCACAAAGGAATGGAAGCCCTTCATCAAAGGGATTGTTGCTAGAGAGAGGTTTCTAGAGTGGAATAGCTTGTGGGAGGACTTCATTTAGGATTAGTTGCGAGACGAGGATCTTCATTCGAAGAAGAGGGCTTCAGATGATGACATGGCATTTGCAACACGAATTAAGGGTAAGTAGAAGAAGGACTTGAGTAAAGTCGAGTGTTTCAAATGTGGCAAGATGGGATCATTTTTTTCATTGAGATGTCCGATGAAGAAGAGGAGAGATGACGAGAAGAAGAAAGGGAAGTAAGTCATTGGTGTTGCCACTTTTGCTTAGATAGATGCTCTCACGAGGAGATTGAAGGAGGATGACTTTGCTATGATCTCTCATTTCTCACAAGGTACTATTGATGAGGATGGATGGTACGTTGACAGTGATGCTTTGAAACATATGACAGAGTCACAAGAGGTTTTCGAGACTTTAGCTAAATGGGACTCGAAGCTGCATGGGGTGTTGGGTGACAAGAGTCAAAAGGAGATCCAAGGATCAAGAGTTGTGCCATGTAGGATGTATACAGGATGGCTGATGTGAGTCTAGGATGTATTGTTTGTACTAGGACTCGCATATAGAGGCTATAGCTCCACATGTATTGTGCTTGGAGTTAGAGAGCATGGTCTATACAGGCTGACAGGCAAGCCTATGGATCATGGGAAGAAGAAGCAGGTGGAGCAGGTGTAAGTGAAGGTTTTAGAGGTATAGGTACAGGTTCTAGAGAAGGAGGACTAGGTTCCAAAGGCTTAGAGGGAGTTGAATTCTAGTGGAAGCTTTTAGATTTAGAGGGAGACTTTGCAGCCCAAGAAGAGCATCTGGTCAGTGGGGAGCAAGGGTGCTTCCACATCAACCAAGAAGGAATCATGGAGGGATTGGAAAATGATACAGGAGAAGAAATAGAAACAAGATGCTTCTAGTGACATTGACACTTTTGAGAGAGGTGTAATTCATGCTACAATGATTGATGCAGTGATGAGTGCCAAGAGTTGGGTGAGTGTTGTAAGTAGTGATGATGATGAAGAGTTACTTCCTAGTCGTAGAAGCACCACCATCACTAAGAGGGAGTGTTTATTTTTGAGTAGCTTGGGAGGTACTCCAAGCCTTGGGGATTAGGGTTTGGAGGGGGGAGCACCACAAGAGTCACTTATGTGCTTGGATTTCCCATAAGTGATAAGATTCAGTGATATTCTATGTAACTGGATTGTTAGGAAGGCATCCAGAGATTGTATTCAGAAATTATTACTACTTAACAATAAAAACCCTCCAAGTTGTTGCAGATGGGTAGGATCCTTGAGGAGTCGATCTATTGGATCAATACCTTACTAAGGGAGCCCAAATCAGTAGTACAAGTATGGACGAGCATTAGTTGGTGCAAACGAGTGTTGGAGTGATAGTTGCAATGACTAGAGACTGGGAAGCACAGAGCGGAGTTGGCAACAATGCAATTGGCATAGAGCAGAGTCAGCAATAGCACAGAGGATTCATAGGGTCAGCACAGAGACAAGCAACAATCAAACTATAGAAATGAGATGCATCATACTGGACACAGTTAGTTCAGTATTTGGGATGCATTTACATTGTTGATGCAATAGCAACAGCAGTTGGAGAAGGATGCAGTGTTGGTAGTGACAAGGCTAACAGTAGCACGGATGTAGAATTTCAGAGGGAGTTGCAGTATGGATGCAGTGTTGGTAGTGGCAAGGTCAACAATAGTACAGATGCAACATTGGCACAGTAGTTGGTGGACATGATGTTAGACATCAAAAACACAGAAAGAGATGTTACGAAACACCGTAATGCTCCAAAAAGGTGCATTGCTAGAGCAAATTTCTCGCTAACAGGGAGTGTTGACTTCTGGTAGCTTCAAATGTGCTCTAAGTCTCAAAATTTGTAGGGAGGGGCTTATTTATGGGTAGATTGTCCCCAAACAAGGTTGTCACAGGCCTGTCGAGCCATTTTGAAGCATGAAGCAGTGATTAGAAGTAGATTTGAGGTCTGTATGAGGACTGGAACAACCCAGAATTGCAACAAACTAGCAAGGACTCTCAAGAAATGACCACTGGAAGTGTAGAGGGCAAGTCCAAGAAGAAAATAAGGGTTGGATGTGATTGTGGTCTTGCCCTTGTTGAAGAAAGGGCTAACTAGGTTTGGTTTTCATAATGACTTATAATTATGATTTCATGAAAAGAAGAAACAAATGTATCTATTGTATTCCTTGCATCATGGGTTTCATGAGCAAGAACTATTTTTCATAGGTAAAAGACTTCTTATTAATGTCTTTAGGTTTTGTTGTCTTGTTATGAATATAAGTAAGAAGTCACGAAGTCATGTTACACATGTCAAAGTTGAACTCCAAGACATTGTCACTATCTCTCTTGCAGTTGGCTAAAAGAAGGACAATATTCTCCTTAAGGTAATGTCGACCTATCTCTAGGATCTCATGTCTGCCTAAATGGCAAGCATAAGTCACTATATATATATAGTGACTTATATATATATAAGTCACTACATATATAGAGTAACCTCACCTTATAGTCGTCAAGCAATTCAGACATATCTGATCTGAAACAATATGAATCTCAGAGTGAAGAAGATAAGGGTATTACAATGAAGAAGGAAGGTGACTACAGGCACGTAAATGTATTAGGGGTTCTCAGACTAATTCTGTCATCTAAGCGAAGGATAAAAGTCTATTCTAAGATTGTGGGAGCTACAGTTAAGGGCTATATCATGCGTTGAATGATGATAAAGGAAGACCGAAGACAGAGAGGCTATCTTGGACGAAAAGAAGAGATTAGTGAAGGCCGAGGATTGTGTCTAGGGTTGCAAAAAAAAAATAGGAGACTGAGACTCTACTAGTGACAGTGTAATAACAGTGACAAGAAGGAATGAAGTGATACAGTGTGAAGGAGGAAGACTGTGAAGAGATTTTATTTTTAGTTAAGGTTCCCATTGAGAGCCTTTAGGGATATTGTCATCTAGTCATAATAGCCTAAAAGAGTCATTGTCATGTAATGAAGGCATGTTACACATTGTAAAGAGTCATACGTGTCTTTGTAAGTAACCCTCCAAGACCTTGTCACTAGCCCTCACTCAAGTTGGCTTACAATGTAAGGATGATTGGAGAGAGATAATGTCAGCTTACTCTAGAGATCATATCAGCCTAATGGGCATGGGAAAACAACTATATATAGCAGTGCTTGGCCTCAATTGGAGGCAATCAATTCGGTGAAGGAAGTTTCTCATGTAACTGCGCAAATCCTACTAGAAGAAGCCTCTACATCAGTGAAGCAAGAAGGAAGGATAGTGAAGATCATTTTGGACTGTTTTTCACTAGTTTACTCACTAACGTGTAAAGCTAGCAGATCTGAAGTTGTCAAGAGGAGATAAAAGGATTGCAGTAACATTGAGGTGGTCCTGTTTGGGTGGAAGAATTCGATAGAAGAAGCCTAGTAGAAGTGTAAAGAGTCTCTCTCTAAAGGAGACTATTCAAGGAGTGAAAATTATCTAGGGTTTATGTTGTAGGGTTACAAACCTACAATAAGAGGCTAAGAATCTTAAGGAAGCCAAGAAGAGGAAGAGGAAGACAAGCTTTGAAGAGGAGGCTAGTGACTTGGTCTTGGGAGGACTCTAGTGTCAAGGGTATTTTCCATGGTCTTGGTATTAGTCAATTGAAGGTTCCATAAGAAGAATTTTATTTGGGTTGTCCTCTCAAAGATTGAGAGGTTTTTGGCCCTGGCTGACTAGCCTATATATTGTGTCGATTGTCTCTTTATTGTTCATGATTTGGTAATTGTATTGATGAAAATAACACGATAATAACTCAAGAAAAAAGATTTCAAGAATTAAAAATACTATCATAAGCAATTATCATAAGTAGATAAATCACCTAACTAGTGATTCCCTAGATTTCTCAACATGATAAAGGCATGGATGCAAATTTTCAAAAGAAATTATGTTCCCAAGATAGCAGAATCTAATCTTGCAGTGGTTGATATGTGTCCGTTACTCACATTCCCTAATACAAGCTTACTAAAACAACATGCTTATCCCATGAAACCAATATTTCATGAGCGACGGAACATGACATCATTATGTACTCCCAAGTGGTAGTGAAGGATAATTTCCACAGTTAATGGGCAATAATTATTACAGTCCTATGCAATCTTGGATGGACAGATCTTGTAGCAGCTTATGTCAACACTTACATGCATTTGAACTTTGAAGCTACCGCTGATTTGTAGGTACAAAAAATTATTATTCATCCCATCAGTGATAGAAAACTCAGCCTATGAATGCTGGAATTTTGATGTTTCATTATTTTGCATGATAACTTAGCATAAGGGAAGAAAACATTGTATTGATGAATTTTTAAAGTGGTTGCACTGGATCAATGATTTTGGTAGAACCCTCATTTTTCACATGCTACAGTAGGGTAGCAAAGGAATAAACTCCTTTGAGCAGTAGTGTAGCATGAATAAGCTCCCTTGATCGCTAAATTTGATTTCATGTTCTCATCAATAGATGACTTGTGTTTTGCTTTGTAAAATACAAAATTGTGCGGTGCTTTTACTAGAAGTGGAGGCCATTCTCATATATACATGACAAAATTCTAAGACTCTCAGGTACTCCCAAGAAGAGAACATCTCTGAGTTGGAGCTTGTGTTACCCCTTATTTTGGCATAGGCTTAATACTGGTGAATTATCAAGAATTCACCAATTTGATGCTGGGAGGTTGGATATAGAAATGTTAGCTATGTTGCCGAAAGGTTGGATATAGAAATGTTAGCCATGTTGAACAATTAGCTTGTTAAGGTCTTCTCCATGATGAAGAATATGCTCACAATGGTCTTTTTGAAGAGTCACTGAAATTGTTCAATCAATTGCAATAGAATGGGATGACAGTGGATAATTTCACCTCTTCCACTGCTTTTGTAGCATGCGCTAGTTTACGATGCAGTTCGATATAATCATCATTAAATTTAGGCTATACTCAAATATCTTTGTGGAGAATGGTCTTGTTGACCTGTATGCCAAATGTGGTAGCATAGAAGAGGTGTGCTTAGTGTTATACAAGCAACTCATAAGTCTCAAAAAAAATTATTGATTAAGGCCCTTAGGGCAAGCATGTTGTTTTGGGTGAATCTGACAAAGATTTGACCGAGATGTCTACACAAGAACCTAATTGTGGGGTAATTTATTATTGAATATCACAAAGAAACTGAATGCCAAAAATGTTGCAAATGAAGCAATGGGAGTGAAACATGACAGTGAAGAACTAGAAAAAAAATATTTGCATGTAAGAAACCACAATTGGAATCCATTGGAAAGCCAATTTCTAGCACTATTAATGGTGAAATTTTTTTACATAATTTTTTTATTCAAACACTCTATGATGCCTTTTGAAGGATGATTGAAATTGAAAATTATGTTAAAGAGAAAAAAAAAATTCAAGGATCTTGTTTTTATATGATTGAATGACCCTCACGATTTTTTATTCGAGCATAAATACCAAATTCATAACAATCTAGAAAAGGACTTTACCACTAAGTGTAGACACATTTCTAAGAAACCTATGAGCTCATTTGAAACCATACAAACTATCAAGACTAAATTGTGCTAGGAATGTCTTCAAATTATTTGGGATAAAATCATCTCATGGGAACATTGATTCAACTACCCCTTTCATGCAAGCTAGGAGAACAATAAATGGATTTAATAATAAAATTTTGGATCATGAGATGTGAGTACCAAAGAGATTATGTAAATTAAAAATCAAAATTGTATATACTATGATCAAGATGATGTTTAAATGAAGTAGAGAAGAACAATTCCATATGAATATTTCTAGGAGTTAATTTAGGAGAGAAACCAAAATGATGAGAATATGGTACTACTAGTGACCACAGAAGATGAACAACTAGAACAAATGAAACATTTGGAAACTAAACTTGATGTTTCTTGCCTTGACATAAGTCCTGCTAGTGATAATCCATATCATAGTGAATTTGTAGTTATTGGACTATGTACATGTTATAGTATTAGGCATTAGTCACTTCTGAAGTGAGACTTTCTTACAATGTTCCACTTTGCATAAAATGTTCCACCTTGATCTAATTTTATTTATAGATGTGAATGGTTTCGACATTACGTGGTGGTCATAGGTTTTTGCATCAACAAAAAAACTCTCTCTCTATCTATATATATCTATATATCTATATATATATAGGTATATATATAATAAATATGGAAAACTAGACCACCTATGAATATTAACCCTAAATTTTTTCCCTAATATAATATTATGAGGTATGGAGCAAGATATCCATATTAAATTCTAGTTGAATTTTCCTGATATGAAAGTGAATATCAGAGAACAAACATAGGGGGATCACCATTTTCTATTCATATGAATGGGGTAAATAATTCAATAATAAAACTCCCACTGGAGATTCCCACATACATAGATCTATTTATGGCCTGCATTGGTGTGCCTTCTGCAAACAAGACTCTGAAACAAATGAGCATATGTTTATGATCTATCCTACCATTGTCCAGCTGTGGCATACTATTACACAACTCCTATCCATTCAGGAAAGATGGCAGGGACCCTCTATTCCTCAAGCCTAGAACTCTTCGTTCGATGCACACCATGGCTCTAAAAAACAATGTCTACCCCTTATCCTTTGCTGGACTATATGGCTCATCTAGAATAATATCATTTTGAATGAATTTGTTACACATTGGTCCCTCATCATTGCAAAGGTTGTGGTAGCCTATCATGACATCCATGAAATTGACAGCTCCCACAACTAACGCACTATCTCCCCTAGACCAATCGAAAAATCTTGCCCATGGTCATTTTTCGATGGTGCATCACAAGCCCATGGCTATGTTGGGGGTTTCATTCTGCATATATCTAAACAACACCCATACAAATTTCAACAGGGATTGGTGTAGGGGAAAAACAATTTTGTCGAGATTATCACTCTCAGATATCTTCTTCGCTTTGCTTAGCAGATGATTGCTCAACCATATAGATTTTTGGGGACTCTAAAATTGCAATAAAATGGTTCAACAATACAAATCATTGTCATTCCCATTCACTTAGAAATATATTGGATGAAGTCATCATCTTCAAATAAATTTTTAATCAAATTTCTTGTCATCATATATAGAAGGAATATAACAAAAGTGCTGACAAGCTTTCCAAGGAGGCCACGCTACTAACCTGAGGCTTGTGGATGATCATAGAATAGAAGGGTGTTGAACAATACCAATACCACCACTACCCTTATATAGATCATGAATATCATAGGGTGGACTAGCCCTAAATTATTGTTTTTTTTTATATTTTAATAAAAATAGTGTGTCTATTTTTTGATATTATATATGCACATATGGCTCAATAGACTGAATACCTCTACGAGGAATTTATGTATAGTTTTTCATATTTTTTGAACAATACCCATAGAAATTGGCTTTCACCAAACTTATTTACTGATATGTATTTAGAAATGGCCATGGGCGAACAACTACGTATATGCCTTGGGCATCTACTATATGTAATTTTTCTACATAATGAAAGATTATGATTTTTCCTTTGGAAAAAAGAAAGGGGTATAGAATGCACACAAGGGAAACCACTAAGAAGAGCTATGAAGAGAATGCAAAGGATCCATTAAGAATACCTACGTAATAGACATAAATCTATAGTATTGAGTACAAGTCATCAGGTGAAAATACCTCCTCTTTGAACATATAATAAGCCTAAGGAGTGAAAATTGAATAATCAATAACAAAATTTCAGGAGGCTGAAGTTCCAGATGGACATACCTCCTTTTGATCAAATATAGAGAAGTAAAATGTAGGATATTAAGTCCAAAGAGACATGTCAATTGTAACACCCCTCCCTTGTGTATTAAATTATTATAAACCTAAGCTAAGTTAAAGCTAGGTATGATATCCTCCCTTATGTGTTAAATGTTTGTAAACCTAAGATGAGGATAGCTAGGTTTGATACCCTTATTTGTGGGTTAAACTATTGTAAACCTAAGCTGAGGAAATCTAGGTGATATGTAATATGAAAAGCAAATGTGTTATTAAATAAATTAATAAAATAAATCACTTGGAGGGTGGAGCACCAACATAGCAGATATGCTTGCCAAATCCCATTAAGAATGGGATAGAGATGAATCTTTCACGATAAAGATTCTAAATGTGATTCTAGATAAGCTTGGATGGATTGCAGATCCATCGAATGGATGGGAGATAAAGATCCATCGGACCTAAAAGCTTTGCGGGAGATAAAGGCAATATTTTATGTGGAAAAGCTTTGTGGGAGATAAAGATGAGCTTTTCTAGAAAAGACCTAGGTAGATGGAAAAATCCATAATGTTAGACACCACTAATGGTAACTAAATCATGAAAGAGAGTATTAAATACCCAATGCATTCATCAATTGAGGACAGTTGATCCTTGGCAAGATCTTTGGCTCTGGGGGAATCAAAGGTGATTCATGGTTCAATGGTGGTGTTCCTCCCTCCATGTGATTGTTTATATGGATTCACATGTGTGGAATGATTGTTTGTTGGTCTCTTACCCTTCATGTGATTATTTTATTTGGTTCAGTATTGGATATGTTGTCCCATCTTGGCTTATGGGTTGTTTTGATGCTATCTGTATTGATGCGATGGATTCCATTCTTATGTGGATGATTGAGTAGGATACCAAATGAATCTAATAGTGTTCTTCTTCATGTTAGTGAAGGAACCTTAATATTATATAAAGCCTCTGGTTAACATCGAAAATAGTGGTAGATGTTTGTAGATCATTATAGTATAAAGTGAGTAACATAATAATATATGATGGTTAGATTGTCTATTACATCTATAATCAATAAGGTTCGATTTGCATTCTATAGATTGATTAAGAGGAATCTTTGTGATGGAAATGATGGATTCTTACTATGAAGGTATTCTTAATTCATCCTTATAAAGTATTGAATTTGATTATCTGAGTTAATGAATTTATAAAGTTTATGCATACATTATGGTAACCTGGATTTACGAGTGTGGGGTTAAGTTATTGGCATGAGATATATAGGCATGCAAAGAAACTAGGAAGTAGTTTCTAGCCTTAAGGGTAGGGGATATCGATACCATGCTCATCACAAGAGGCTTGATGCTTGCATGCTATGTCACCTCCTTCCTTTCCATCTGTGGTTTTGCTTATAAAATCATTCGATGAAGAAGAATTATTGGGTTTATGTTATAAGGTTACTTCTTGAGTGTGATGATAAAGTCCAATTAGGAGAAGGGAACGTGAAATCTTAATTATATCTAAGTAAATTTTAAATCTTTGCGGGAATTAGGGGTTATTTTTCTAGGTAGGCCATGGAGGTTCATTACATCACTAAGTGTACATGAAGAGTAGAAAGTTAAGGTGTAAAGTTCAAGTGGCTATGATAAAGATTGAATGTTCAAACATGAGCGTTACATAGTTAAATGAAAACTCATTGAAGAATGTATTGAGGATTATAATTTATGGATGATAGATCCGAGGAACAACTGGAAGACATAGGTTGGTTCCGACATTGGTGCTCGGCTAGCGGTATCGGTATGTCATGCAGATGAGTGTTAAATGAGGGGAATGAAATCTATTGTAGGTTGGTGCCTACAAAAGTTGCAAGTTTGTGCTTACCTTTTAGAAGGAAGTTTACAAAATATTTTTGATAGGAAAATTTTATAAGTTTTACGTATGTAAATATTTTATTTTCATGATTCTCTGCATTAAATGTTTTATAATATAAAAATATTTAAAAATAATGAAATATTTATTCACCCCCCACCCCCCTTCTCGATATTTCCAACACTAGCTATGCGATTTTCCACTTGGATTGTGTAATGTCATGCACTATAAGTCCACTTTCGAATTTTCATAGTAAATGTAAGATTTAGTTGGATACATCCTATACTAGTTCTACCTTCCTAGATAAATATCGAGTACAACATATGAAAGACATGTATTTTAGTAAATAGAAGTAGGTCCATAGGATGATCAATTAAACATTCTTCATGGTTAGATTGATGTTAGGCCTTCGAGTATAATAGGTTCCTAGTCAATATGAGGTATTAGTGGTATGATTAATTTCAAGCTAGTATATGACAATAGTTTAGGTGAATGGAGGAGAATGGACACTTCTTGGGATGGAAATGTGAGTCCATTGTTTTTTCTTGGGAAAACCAAGTAATGGTTGTAGGCTAAATTTGTGGAGTGAAATGATGAGATTCTAGTAGGGAAGATTGAGAAGTATTATAGAAAACAAAGATATACTTGGAGTTTGGTATAAAGAGAGCATGTGATAGTGTCTGTGATGGAAACAAGAGAGATAGTGCATGTAGAAGAACTATAGCAGTAGTGGATATAGGATGGAGTGGTGATAACATGGGTTAGATGATGGTGGAAAAACATGTATAATTGTGTGAGTTGAACAATTTCCATGGTGTTATGTGATTCACACCAGCTACTTGTAATCAATTCTATACCATGTTTAACTCGATGTCATGGTCCTTGAAAATTTGTAGTACCTAGTATCTCTATGTGTTGGAGTGTGTTGTCTATACTTATATCTATGTCACATGGAAAAGAAATATTTTTCTAAGACCTAGATAATAATGCTTACCGCTTTATCATGTTCTCCTAATAATGACTTGATAGTTTGTTCAGTTTAGTTCAAAACCCTTTATTAAAGAGTTCTTTAACACTTGGAGGAGTAGGCCATGTGTTGGTTGGATACTCTTTGAATGGACAATATTGTTTGTTGTAGAGTATGGGGGTGAATTTTTAAATTAATGGGGAGTTCATTAATAGTTTGAAACAACTAGACACACAAAGGGACATTCTACTATACTAGTAGGTTCAATGGCTAGGTAGACATGCATTCCAATGGATAGTTGTTTCTGTATATTGATGTCAATAATTTGGTGATGTTTGCATGATCAAGGTAAATGTGAAAGTACCAAGATAAAATAAAAATAGACATTGATATTGCAGGGGTGCTTCCATTTTTATTGGAACATGTGCTATAGTGAAGATGTAGTTGAAGAGACTCAAAATAAATATTAATACAATTTCTCATTAAGGGGGATCCTAGAGTATATAACCTCTACTTTTATTATGCATATGTCGTCATATTTTATTATGAATTTTATTGGTCATTGCTAGGTATAGTTCTAATCTCTAAGAGGAGTTGGTTCCTATTAGTTAGGAGGTTGTTGATGCCTAGTTGGTTTGAGAAATTATCTTCAACTAATTACCTTCCTAGTTTAGTGTGAGTTTGAGATATTCCCTCAACTAACAGATTGAGTTTCCAAGCTAGTTTTCCTATGTTAAGACCAAACTCATTGTATTTATATGTGTAACGTCATTTAATTAATATATAACTCTCAAGGCATTTTATTATGTCAATAATAATATTTAATCTCTAAATAAACATGATGGAATCCAATATTATATATGTGTGTGTGTGTGTGTAACAACATTTGATTAATATACCACTCTAAAACTTTTTATTATGTGAGTAATAATATTTAATCTCTAAATTGATTATTTATTATCTTTTCAGTTATTTTTTTTAATGTTATCATAAAAATGTATTTCCATTCTTATTCTTTTCAATTTCTTATTCTTTTCAATTACCCACTTTTATTGTTATCATAACGATGTGCTTCCACTCTTATTCTTTTCAGTTACCATTTTTAATGTTATCATAAGGATGTACTTCCACTCTTACTAAATGGAAGACATATCCCATAAACAAAATGTAGATTAAATCACATAACAATATACTTTCTTTTCTGCATGTTCTTAAGCTTTAACATGAGTAATCAACCCTAATTTTACTCTTATAAATGTGAACAAGTAAACAATCACTTACACACATTAAATAATATGTCTATTATATTATTAATCCAATAAAATACATTACATATAATATGTTTATTATATTATTAATCCAATAAAATAAAATACATATATAAAATAGTTACACATTCAACAAAATTATAGTACATATAAATACATGAAGTATTTTCTCAAAATAGAACACACGTATGCTATATAGAAAGCAATGATACCATATTATAAATATGGGAGAGTATACTTATTTATAGGAAGTAAATGATATGTCTAGTATGTTAATAATCCATTTATATATTTATATATAAAGTGTTTTGTAAACATAGGTTAGTTATTTTGATCATGCAATCTACCCAATTGAGAAAATATATTGGCACTATACCATTTTAGGAATTATTTAGTTGGATATCATACATACAATTATTTACAACAATCATCTGTAGAATAAGAAATAGAACATAATAAACAATTCTATGTGGTAATGATGTCAGAATCATTAAAACAGGTGGGGTGACGTATAATTCAATCAAGAGATCATTTGACTATTTTATAACATGATATAGAATAATTTCATTTCTCAAATATATTTTAAAGTGATGCATTCATATAAATTAAATGGTTCATAAACACAAATAGGCATCAATCCATGATAAACATCAAAACACTTTATGATATTTCTTATAATGTCAAAATTAAAAAATAAATCATAAAACTTATCTAATTTTAATTAAATATGCATAAATGATATAACTACTTTTGAGATAAATTGACTATTACTAACAATATTATAGAATATTCTATGTAGGTTAAATCCTACCATCTACCTATTAATTTTTTATATTCCACAATAGCCACTCATGTTGCTATAAGAAATAAAAATTGATTTATGTATAAAGACAATAAATAAAATTGTATAACGTAAAAGACAATAGGTATTAATCCATATTAGGTAGCTAAATACCTACTTCGGTAATACATCTAACTTTTACCAAAAAAAACCTTCATAATAATTAATGTAATTATAACTTTATTTTTAAATTATTATTATATTAGTTAGAAAAGAATTGAATTATAATTCTTTTTTTTAAAATTAGTATTATTACTAATTATAAAAAGAATTAATTATTAAGTTAAACTTTATACATTAAAAAAAAAATGTAACAAGAAACTCATGGTAAAACTATAATAAACATTAAAAATTTAGTGTTATGAATAAATATTAAATAAAAATCAATACAGTTGTGAACACATTATTTTGTTTTAAATGAAATTGAAGAAAAAACATAACAAAATCTTACCAAAAATATTTATATAAACGTTATGAAAGCCAACACAAATTGGAAAACAAATGCACAATATATTAATGATTGTCTTAAAGAATGACCTACACAATGTACATATAAATAAATAAAGAAACCGGTGGTTTAGTTTTCGGGTCTTCTTGGACTCTAATAACCACTCACCATAAGACAATCATAATCTTGAAGATTAAATGTCTAACATTCTCCCCTTAATCCGAACGGATGTATCAAAGACCAAGAATGAGAGTTAAAAATGAAAAAATTCATCTAAATCAAAAATTGAATGTCACCAAAAAAATGGTTTTCAAAGATGAACACAAACCATATAAGTGAAATATGGGATAGGATGGTCAACCATGTTGACAACCTAGTCGGGAGCAAAAACTAATATATACATATCTATATATAACAAAAAAGTTGGATTACTTAATGCATTGCACAGCTGAGGTAATATAATATCAACCCGTTGGTGAGTAATTAAAAGAAAGATTGACTCCTCGTAATTCGGATCAAACTCTATGAATCGAGCAGACCTGCGACTTAGCCAGAATTCCTCACCTGGATCCGGAGTAGAATGGTCATTTTGGAAAATATGATAAAAGTTAGTTAAATTAATAAGTTATTTAAAATTATTATAATGATAAAAAGAATTAATATATATGTATATATTTAATAGTATTGTTGATTATGGAAATTTATTTTTATTAGAAATTTTTTATTTGTAATAGGTTTTATTATAATTATATAGATTAATATTATGGATTATGAATATTACGTCTAAAAAATATATTTCATTTTTATATGATATAAAAAACCCTAATAATTTTTTACTTTAATTTATTATATTTCTAGAAATATTCTTATATAAGTTAAATATTTACTATTATTCTAATTAAAATTAAATTTTCAAAATCCTATTCCAAAATTACTCTTCATTAGAATGAAGAATGAAGGAGGAGGTTTGGATTGTAAAGGGTACGAGGATGTCAACTACGCTATCAGGGTTGATCAGTCGACGTCGCAAGAAAAACCTGACTTGAACTTATCCTTCTCCGCAGAAACCTGACATGGAGACAATTGTAATACATTTCACGTCTGCGAAGCTTCAGCTAGTCCACAGTGAAGAAATGGATGGAAGCGATTGTGAACATTTATAGGGGATCCAATTTGCCCTCGATTGCGAACGGAGTGATTAGGGTTCCATCGGCTGTAGTCCACACTGAAGAAATGGATGGAAGCGATTGTGAACATTTATAGGGGATCCAATCTGCCCTCCATTGCGAACGGAGTGATTAGGGTTTCATCGGCTGTAACCAGTGTTTCATATTAAACATATTATTATTTTCATGGAACCGAGCTGTTAGGGTTTTGACCTTGTGATTCATTCTTCAAGCTATATACTATTGAACTATTAAGCAAGATCTCTGCCTTAGCCCTCGAATTATTCAAATGCCTACAGCTGTTGGACAAGTATATGCACGTCTTAAATTGGAAGTGGTTTTTGGTTTTAAGTTTCTTATTCTTGAGTTGGATTACGATAGTTATTGGAACTATTAAATGAATAAAAGGAAATTTGTAGGCTATATATTATCGTTAAACTTAATTGTGAGATTAAAAGTGAAAAAGTTGGTTTTCCAAACACTGAAATAGATCATAAATGTTATTTTCGGAAGAGGGAACTATCAAATTAGTTTTTGTTTATTTTTTTGTTATTATGGTATTAAGGAAATAAATATATTGTTATTAGAAATGAAGAATCATATCAATTTATAAGGTTTATATTAAAAAAAAATCAAATTTTTATTTATTGTTATTGTGATTAAGGAAAATATTCATATTGTATTCGAAATGAAGAATTATATCCAATTTATTATATATAAATAAAAAACAAATAGTATTATATCAATTTATCGTGTATAAAGATGAATAAATCATGAGTACGAGAATTCGCAATTCAAAATTAAAGTTGTCAATATTACGAATATATAAAATATTTTAAAACTTTGCCCAATAAATCATATCAGAAAGTGAACTGGTCGAGCTGTTTTTAAGAGGTAAGAATGTTAAATAGCGTAGCTATCTGGCGATAGCAATGCAAGTAGCATGGTGTAATGATGTGTTAGTTAGCAATGGCAATGGTAGTAGCAGTTCAAATGGCTAAATAGTCAATGGTTGTGGATCAATTGTAGTTTTTTATCCCTCTTCCCATTTCATGTACACACAGTTTAACTATGCTTAATTCCAAGAAATATTGAAGCATTTTTCGGTCAACATATTAGAGCGAGAGAGAATATGAATTTTCTTTTTTTTTTCTAATTTATTATATATTATTCAAGTAGATGAGAATTTGTTTTCATTGTTTAAGATTTAAAAACAATCACAATAATAAAAAAACGTGGCACAATCATAGTGAGAAAATGTAACGCGAACCAAATAAAATGGAATATTTGGTAGTCATGTTTATGAGTTTGAAATCGAAATAAATTAAGATCGGTTTAAATATCTATACATTTAAAAAAGTGGTGGTGTACTTTTAGGACAAGAAGCCATTAGCTTGTGATTAGCGAACACCGTGCTATTTTGGTATCAAACAAGTGATAGTTAAGTATTGAATGAAGGTTTGATGCATTGTAATTTGAATCAAAACCTTTGCATCAAACAAACTTACAACTAACACAGAATTACCCACCTAGATCCAAACAAAAATGATCATTTTAAAAGATATTGTTGTATACTGGACACTTTTGTGTGTCATGAATTAGGGCTTTTGGGTTATAAGCTTGTTTTTACTGCCACAAAACTCCCCAAAACTTTGGCCTACATCCAAATTTTGGAGCCTACTCTCACTTTTCATGTTGTCGTTGCAAGCATTAACAGTTATTGCATGTGTTTTCTCTAAGTGTCCTTATCCCATTTGCAAGAAAATCAAGTTGTCTTTTAGCATGTAGAGTCTGCACAATGCACAAGCATTAAGAGTTATTGCATGTGTTTTCTCTAAGTTTCCTTATCACATTTGCAAGAAAATCAAAGTGTCATCTTTTAGCATGTAGAGTGTCGCACAATGCACAAAAGCTAGTTTCGCTGGTTTCAAAGGGTAACCTTTGTGTAAATGAGTTGGCCTTACCATGTAAACATGTATTGCACTCATTCTTAAAGTTTCAAGCACTGTCACACAAGTGTCGTCAGAGTCATCGCAAAGTGTATCTTTGGTGTCATACTTGGTGTAGCTGATAGCAAAGTTGTCGCATTGAGGAAATGATGTTGTTCATGTGTTCTGGGTGTTCCATGTTGTGTTGTTTTATAATCTAAGTGTGTGATCATGTTTAGAGTCATGCTTTTTCCTACCTTCCTTTCACTAATCTGACACTTAGTGAAATTGGGAAAACTCCTTGACTGGACCACTCAACCTCTTTCAACAAGACTAAATAATGCACTACACAGTCTCGTCCCTTAAGCTACACCATTTCCTCTTGGCAGTGCATAATGCGTAGTTGTTGCCTCTAAGAATTGTGCAATCTTAGTGCTAAAGCCTAACCCCTAAGCTCCAAAATTGTGGAATATGCCTCTCCAGTCACCCATGAACTGTGCATTGTGTAGTCCCAGTCGCCAAGCCTCAATATTAAGCTCTCGAGATGTGGAATTGTGCAGTCATCTGGCCTCCCTATCCTTAAATCATTGCATAGTAGGAAATATCAGTGCTCAAGCCCCCACCTTGGCTCCTTGAGCCCCTCAACTATGTAATCCTCAAGTCCACTCTAGCCTGAACTATCCATTACCCAGTCCCATGGCTCAAACCTGATCCTTGATTCCCTAAGCTACGAAATTGCACAATCCTTGAGTCTCTCCCACAACCTATGACCCAGTTCTAGCACAGTTAATGATCATCACACATCATCTTGGACTAGGGCATTTATCGGACTGATGTTGTCTTGTCATGACTGAATTGCAGATGCAAGTACTCTATCATGCTATGAGAAGATGATAAATAAGGACACGGAGAAGGATACCATACTGGAAGACACCTCTGAAGTTGCAACTACAAGTTTATCAATCAAGGGGAGTCAAAGGGACATTAGCTTATGACAACAACTCAAGATCTAATACCACTGAAGACTCCTCATCTTTAGCCATATGGAGGTGGAAGAGGAGATCATGTTCTATCTTCAAGGAGACACAAAGAAAACAACAACAAAGGATGGCTTGACATTGCCATGCCATCAAGAAATCCATATCATCAGTGCCATGTCATGTCATGTCATGAGTCATCATGTGCCATGTCATTTTGTGGATTATGTAAACTCTTATTCGAAGTGTATTGTAAAGTGGAAGTCCAAAGGACATGTACAAAATGTCAAGAGTCGTGTGAGAGTTGAGAAGTCATAGGGAAGACAAATAATCATGAGGGTAGTCCAAGAGTAACAATGTGGTTGAAGTATCACCCCATTTGTTATATGTACACCCTCATTGTACAAGAAAAGGACTTTTGACCTTCTCTTCTTTGATAAGGCATGAGAGACATAGAGTGAGTTATTTTGGGGAGAAGGTAGTGGCTCCAATGTTGCATTATTGGAGCAAGTGATGTTTTTTGTATACATGCTTCTTTGGACTTTTTCTTAATATCTGAACCCTGATGGCCAAGATGTTTTCATGCATGGATTATGAATATTTGTAACATTGTTCTATAAAAGTTTATGATCCATGTTTACTTTTCAGATGTACCAAAGTAGTTCACCTATTTTAGTTATTTTAGTGCTTATCATATTAAGAATGCTCTATAATGGTTATAATTCGCGTCACATCTTTGTTGACTATTGCATTGGATGTTAGACGAACCTTTTCTATGTCTATGTGTTTTTGCTAAAGTGGTACTATTACATCTGTTTCAGTGGCTCACTTCCTCTCCCCTTCGTAGTAGAAGAACCTTGATGTGTTTGCAACTGAACAATCACCAAGAACGAACACGTGCTTTTCGAAGACACATATGTGATTCTCTCTCTTGCTGAAAGCCAAAGGCAAGGAAAATATTTAAGTAGAGCTTAACCAGGTTGTATTCCAGATGGGGCTCCTACAGCGAATGATGTGAGGTCTAATTGCGACCTTATATTAGGGAGACCCTTGTGAATGTTGGCAGGTCCAGCACTATCAACATTTATGGCACTAGAGGGAGAGAAACCATAATTTTTATGGCTTATAATTCCACCCACCAACACCATTCTTCCTCTGGACAAGGAAGTAACATTCCCAACACCCCTCTGATTCATATTCTTGAAACATGTGGATCTTCTTAGCCCATTGTTGAACAAAGTTGTGAAGTTTCTTAGGAGTATGTCTAGGAAATTTAACCCATAACCCCTAAGTTCACAAAATCTATTGGATTGATTCCTGGAGCACATAATCTTCCTTATTTCACAAACAAGAATGAAATAATTGCGACCGAGATAGTAGTTTCTACAATGGAAGATTTTGTTTTTCCTACCCTTGAAGAGGTAGGGGAATTTGTAGACAACACAGAAAAACTAGAGCAACCTCCATATTTCAAAGGGGATGATAGAGACAATGTTGTGCTCTAAAGCTGTGCTTTCGACGGGTTAGGTGATCGTGAAGAATATTCCTCAAATTTTGAAGAATAGGAGTAAATAGATGAAGAAATGGTAAACCAATGTTTGGATTGGATGACTGAGGGCCCACTTTTCCTTAGCAGTATTTTACATAAGATGCCAAGACACCTGGAAAAGTTGTTGAAAAAATATGACCCTAAGCAAGCCGTCAAAGCAGAAGACCATTTGGATAACTTCTACCTAGACCTATAAACGCTCGAGTTACATTATGACGATGTTACACCTAGATTCTTTCCATGTACCTTATATGGTAGAGTGGTTTCTTGGTATCATAGTCTTCCCACAAACTCAATTCATAATTGAAGGGGGTTTAAAAAATTGTTCCTTCAAAAGTTCGTTGATGGAAAACCCTAGCCATGTTATTAAAGGAGTTAGGGAATCTAAATATGGCGGCAAAAGAAAAGGTCAAATATTTTAATGACAGGCTCAATCAAGGATTGAACAATTCTCCTCTAGATACGACACCCCATGCCTCCATCACGATCGATTACTACCCTTTTTCTTTCCCAATAAGCATTTTGTATCTTGTAAAGAGGGTTGCGAAACAAACTTTTGTACATAATTTGAAGAATCTATCATAGTTGAAAAGGACTATCATGTAATTGGAGTCATAGTCCATGATGAATCATTTAAAGAATAGAAGGAGATAGTTAAAGGGTCTAAGTCCTCTTGAAATAATGCCAAGGATAAGGAAGACACTGATCTGGAAAGCTTGACTAAGACCATAAAATCTCTGTCCATTGAGTTGGCAGACTTAAAGCAAAGGAAAAGCAACACCATTTTCAGTAGAAAGCTCCCAAATTGTAACTTCCTCAGAAGGACCAACAACAACAACAATATTAGTAGTCAGTCAGTTGGGTCTACATAGAGCTCTAATGTCATATTGAATGTTGAAAGCATAGGCATGGAACAATATTTCTGATTTCATGAATACCATTATGATCCGAATGGAAAATGACATCAACCCATGGTACTCGTCCACCCATATTATTCATCGACCCATGGAATTTACCCATGGTATTGTAAATGGCATTCGCCTGTGGTATTGTAAAATCCACCCGTGGTATTCATTCACCCATGGAATTGACCCGTGGTATTGTAACTAAAAATTACTATAATTAACAAGTCAGATTTTGTAAAAGGATAGATTTTCCGCCACAATGTAGCATTTGCAGTTCAGAGGCATGTAGTCACCACTTCTCTTCTCAGAGATAAGCTACCATCGTCTTAGCTGGTTTATTTCCATTTCTGGTTGTAATCATATTTCAATATTTTCCATTAATGAAATGAAGCATTATTTCTGCTACATATTTTTGTATATGGTTATCTCGGTATTTTGTTGCGTTCCGGTTTAAATCCAGATCAGTGGGTTTTAATAAAAAGTTTCTTTGTGGTTTTGTTTATTGGGCATTCTCCTCTTTTTCTTCTGGTAACTCAATTTTTCAGATCTTGGGGGTCTCTCCTCCCAAGATCCATTTCAAGTTTTCAGATCTTGGGGGTCTCTCCTCCCAAGATCCATTTCAATCTTTTAGATCTTGGGGGCCTCCTCCCAAGATCCAGATACGTGGTATCAGAGAAGGTTATGATTCCATTGGAATGAGGGTTTGATGCATATTTCAGTTTCAAATTTTGCAGCAATATTCAACAAAATTTAGGCATGTGCTACATCCTCCAAAAAGCATTTTCTTGGGCCAACCAGGAAGAATTTTTCTTTTTTCATTTTTTTGGAGGATTTTTTTTGGGCGGCGACTTTGCAGATCAGATCTGAAACATTTGGGACAAAATTTACAAAAACAAATACCAAATCTGGTTTCCTCTCGAAAAATCACACAATTTCAAAAAACAATTGGGTTGAATCAGAGTTCAGATGTGGGAGATATCGCTGATTTAAAATCAGTTATTTTATCTGAATTTTTGTGATGGCGGAACTATTGCAGTGCGAATCTGAGATCTCAAAGTGTCCAGATAAGGATTTCCAATTCATGGGAAGATGCAAAATGATCCTTCTAAGTTATATTGGCAGATTTATGTCCATTTTAATTCTGGAGTAGCATTCGTAGTGGGTTCCCATTGGAGACATGCGCTCCCACCCCACTTTAGTAGGGAGATGCTTCACATTCATCAGTTTCAACATAGTAGCATTCAGCTTGGGTTATTTGGACATGTTCCCTCCCACCCCAGGCTATGTAAGCACCTGCTACTTCATCAACAACCAACATCATGGTTATGGGTCAATCGCATAAAATCCTTGTCATCGAAGTCCATTTGCTAGGCCACACACTGTCAGAATCACAATTGTTCACAAGCATTATGGGGTATCTCTATCCTCAGAACTTTGTTTATCATGTTTTTGGGTTAACCACATAAAACCCTTACCTTCAGTGGCTCTTCATATTCAACAAAGGCTTCGCACGAGGGAACTTTATGCAATGGGGACCATTGCTTCTTAAGGAGGGAGGAATGATTCGAATGGAAAATGACATCAACCCATGGTACTCATCCACCCATATTATTCATTGACCCATGGAATTTACCCATGGTATTGTAAATGGCATCTGCCCATGGTATTTTAAAATCCACACATGGTATTCAGTCACCCATGGAATTGACCCGTGGTATTGTAACTTAAAATACTATAAGTAACAAGTCACATTTTGTAAAAGGACAGATTGTCTACCACAATGTAGCCTTTATAGTTCAGAGGCATGTAGC
The DNA here is from genome assembly GCA_000404065.3 of Pinus taeda. Lineage (NCBI taxonomy): Eukaryota > Viridiplantae > Streptophyta > Pinopsida > Pinales > Pinaceae > Pinus > Pinus taeda. Next base: position 25,393 of record APFE030718434.1, on the reverse strand, counting down.
TGCCACATCTCTTCTTAGAGATAAGCTACCGTCGCCCTAGCTGGTTTATTTCCATTTCTGGTTGTAATCATATTTCAATATTTTCCATTAATGAAATGAAGCATTATTTCTGCTGCATCTTTTTGTATATGGTTATCTCGGTATTTTGTTGTGTTCCGGTTTAAATCCAGATCAGTGGGTTTTAATAAAAATTTTCTTTGTGCTTTTGTTTACTGGGCATTCTCCTCTTTTTCTTGTGGCAATTCAGGTTTTTAGATCTTGGGGGTCTCTCCTCCCAAGATCCATTTCAATCTTTTAGATCTTGGGGGCCTCCTCCCAAGATCTGGATCATATTATTTATAAAAGACATGCCCACAATGGAGTCATAGCATGAATGCTCTGGTTGTGCACATTCTTGACATAGTACTTTCAGGCGAGTAAATTGAACAAACAAAATAAAAGGAAGAATATGTTATGGATGAAGAAACAATGGGTGTCATGCATGTAGTGAATACTTTAAGTTTTGCATTCTCTACTGAAAAGAAGGACGTTGAAGAACAACCACTGAATGAGGCCCCAGCTCGAAAACAAAATGGTTGATACAAGTTGAGAAGCCAAGGGCCTATTCTTGAACAAGAGTCAATGAGGAAAAAATTGAAGGAACAATTGTTAAGAAGAATCACGCTGCATGTCAACTCAACTCGTCACATGAAAGACAAGTCTAAAAAAGCTTCCATCACAAAGAACTCTTCGACCAATAGTAAGAGAGATTCTACCACTCTGTAAGTGTTTGAAAAATCCACTCCATGAGACACTTCAACAATCCTTGCTGCATTGGATTATAACATACTAGAAGACATGAAGAAGTCTCATGCAAACATTTCAATCTTTGAGCTTACAAGGATATCCAGCTAGCAAGAACTCCTTCTCCAAGCCCTTCAATAGTCTTCATCAGGGAATATTTATTCTTCCTAACAAAAGGGATCTGGTAATTCTTTCGATCACCTAGAATCAATTCTTAATGCATTAACATTAGAAGCAAACACTTTCTTCCCTTCATTTTTTTTGACTTTCAGAATTTAAATTAGAATGTTCACAATTGTTTAGTTCACTCTAGTGCATCCATATATGTAATTCCATTGTCCATTGCCAAGAAAGAATTAATGCCAAATGGGATAAGATCGATGCACAAATCATTCAACTAGACAAGATTCTTGTCCAAGCTATTGGTGAACTCATAAACGTTCTTCTCCATCTATAATCTGATCACTGAGTTCATGAGTGAATAAACATCATAATTATGGACATTCTAGAAGCCTACAATGTAATGCTAAGTAGTGAATGGTCTAGAATAATACAGGGGTATTTTTCTAGTGATTCATCACATTCATGGCTTCCATATAAGGGAAGGAATAACTAGATCTGGTTGGAATCAGAACATTACATGAAACACACTACTACACCCTTTGAAGGAAAAAATGATCATGTATCTCTCCCAGATCTAATGTTTGGAAATTTCTTTTTGGATAATGACCTTGGGTGCTACTTTTCTCAGACTTCCCGGGTCCCATTAGACACATAGTTGGAACTCCTTCATAGTCTAACTCACAGAAATGACGTATGTACAATAAATAGAAGTAGTACTATTTTATGGCATACGCCTTATATTTCTCATTTCTGGATTTTGTATTTTGAAGGTTCCAATACACAGGAGAGCTCTCGAGATGGTTGTGTTTTATTAGACACACAATGGAGGAAACACCTAATCTTGGGCCGCTTGGAATTTGAGTGCACTAATATCACTACAGAATATGAAGCACTCATTCCGCGGTTATACAAATCCATTGAACACAAAGTTGGGGCTCTTAAAGAAATATGTGACTCTGAGATCATCATACAAATGGTTCAAAATACAATTCACTATGCGTTATCTAGTTTGAAAAGTTATCAACAAGAGGTATGACATTTGATTTCTCAATTCCAAGCTTTCAATATTCTCTTTGTTCCTAGAATTAGTGACATGACTAAGGATGCATTAACAAATGTTGTTGCAAGGTTGTCACTACTTAGGGATGGTTTCTCTATTGATATTCTTCAAAATACATTTGTCCCTGTCAATATCAGTACTTTTCACATTTTCAATGATGACCACTAGATATTGTATTTCATGGCAAACACTGATATTTCCAAAGGTGCATTTATTGACAAAGACAAGAACGAAAAACCTTTGCAAATTGAAACTCGAGTAAGTAAAGAAAGCCCCATTCCTAAGGGTCTAGTATCATTAGAGAAACTGTATGACTTGTAGAATCACTTTATAGGACCAGTTAATGTCAAGACTCACAATTTAACACTGTCGCGTGAGAATATCAATCTTGGAATGGAGAAAGACCTGAAGTTGGTTAATCTCGGTACTTGATGTACACCTCAAGCGAAACAACCATTTATCTTCCTTTAAATAGGTACAAATATTTCTTCACATGGATGTATGATGAGCTCAAAACTTATGACATGAAAATAATTTACATGTTATTCTAATAAAGGAATGGGCCAATCCTTTTTAGCAAAATTTGTGGAAGGTACATCCAATGCTTGAGCCCCTGATTCACAAGGAGTTATGGAAGTTATTGAATGCTTGGATCATTTATAATGTGTGACATTAAATTTGGGTTTCTAATTTGGTCCCATTGAGGAAGGAGTCCAGGGAAGTTCATTTGTGTGTAGATTTCTGAAATATCAACTGTGCCTCGAACAAATACAAATTTTCAGGGTCATCAATGGAGTAGATATGACAGATAGTATGAAGGTCATAAAGGTTTTCTCTACTTGCTGAATTTTTCAGGTTATAATCAACTTCTAGTCTTAGAGTCTGGCAAACTTAAAACCACATTTCAAACAAACTGGGGCACATTTTCTTTCATAAGAATGCCTTTTTGGCTCATTAATGTTGATGGAACCCATAAGCGTGTTATGGAAATTAAATTCTGAGGTCTAATCATTCAGAGCATGGTTTTGTATATTGATGATGTAACGGTGTTTTCAAATAATAGATCCGACCACCTACACCACTTGAAGAAAATATTTGAGTGATGTAAAAAATACGGGATATCTCTTGGTCCCAAGAAGAGAATATTAGCGGTGTCCATCAAAAATCTCTTGGGCCATATCATACATGAGAGTGGGATTAAAGTGGACTCTGAAAGGGTCAAGCCTATCATGTATATTCCATTCGTATTGAACAAGAAATCCATGTAGTCGTTCTTGGGGACTATAAACTTTCTCTCCAAGCTCATGCTCGATTATGCTCAAATAGTGAGACCCATGCATTAGATGGTTAAGAACGACGTAGTATACAGTAGGGAAAATAGGGAAAAAATATTAATTTTCCTATATTAAGAAATCAATCGTAGAAGCACTAAACCTATAGAGTTGAAACTTTATTAAGGATTTCCTATGCTACACCTTTTCTTTTGATACTTCTCTTGATCTCTTTCTTATGCAAAAAGATGATGAGAATAGAGAGTGACCTATATCATTTATAAGTGTTAGCCTACAAGGACCTCAACTCAACTATCCCGCCATTGATAAATAGTCTTATGTGGTTTATAAGGTAATGAATCACTTACCACCCTATCTTTTGAAGAGTCATTGTATTAGGTTTGTGCCACACCCACTGGGCAAATCATTGTTTTTATAACAAGAGTTGGGTGATACAAAAGCGAACTAGATGACCGATTTACCAGAGTATAATGTGGAATTAAAACTAGTTCACATAATTAAGGGCCATGGTCTATGACGACAAATAGCATATGCAATGAATACATCTAAAGAGGATTCATCTCATTGGGAGCAAAAGATCAAGATATACAATGTTGAGAAAGCTACCCCCACTAATATCTCAAACTCTTGGTACATGCCTATTGTAAGTATCTTGAGAATGGTACTTTTCCCTCTCATTTATCCACATGACAAAAGAGGGAAGTCATGTTGAAAGTTTTATCTTACCAGATGGTAGATGGGGTTCTTTTTAGACAGAACCATACTAAATTCCTACTCAAATTCTTAGAAGCATGGGATTCATAAAAGGTTTTACATGAACTCCATGATGGACCAACTGAAGAACACTTTGTGGATTACACTACACTGCACAAAGTCATGCAGGATGGTTTTTATTGGCCCACATTATTTAAAGGTTCTCACACATATGCCCACAAGTTTTTGTTCTATCAGAAGTGTGCCAATCGAGTAAAGAAGTGAGTTGCCCCGTTATAGCCTATCGTTGTTGAAGAACCATTTCAACAATGGGGTTTGGATGTTATCATTGATATTTTCCAACACTCATCAAAGCAACACCACTATATTCTTACTTCCAAAGATTACTTTACGTGGTATGAAAAAGTGGCTCAAATCAAGTAAGTGAACAATCAAGAAGTCATCAACTTCCTCAAACATAATATCATCTCCAAGTTTGGCATTCCAACTTAATTTTTTTTTTGATAATGCAACATACTTTTTGTCAATTAAATTAGATGATTTGGGATTGGAAAATGTTATTATATTAAAAAAATTTAATACTTACTATCCACACGGAAATGGCCTTGATAATTCCACTAATAATATCCTTATCCATATCATTAAGAAGATCATTTTCTTTCAACAGAGGAACTATAACTCTGGTTTGGTGAACTCCCTATGGGCTAACCAAGTCACGCTTAAGCCTTCTCTAAATACTTCTTCTTACCTATTGATGTATGGAAAAGAAGTCATCCTACCGCCGGAAATCTATTTTCCTAACCTTCAACTTTCACAATAGTCCCAGGGTAACCGATGCCTATTTCTTAGGAGTATGACAAACACCCTTCACAGGATACAAGAAGAAATGCAAAAAGCTAAAGAATAAATTTCCCTCTATCAGAGTCGTATCAATATATTGTTTGATGATAAGTCTGTTGGAAAAAGTGAATTCAGTGTGGGTGACCTGGTCTTAAAGTGGGACAAAACCCATGAAGACAAGGATAATCACACTAAGTTTCAATCCCTCTATATGAGACTGTATATTGTGCACAAGAAGCTTGGCCCACACACATATCATCTCCATTATATAGATGGGACGATGGACTCTCGTCCTATTAATGGCTAATATTTTAAACAATACTTTCAATGATGGTCTAGGGTTGCTCCCTACCTTATGTACATATTTTGTTCTTTGGTTATTTGTTTTGTTTGGTATTCCACAATCATTTTCTATTTAGATAAATAAGCGTCGTGTGTAAACATGTTTTCTAGCTTCATTGTGAATGCCTAAATTAAAAAGAGTCTTGTGACACTACAATATTTGGCTAACCTTTGGTCCTTCCTCATTGTTTTGGTTACATATTTTCTTCAATGATGTTCTGATGGAAAATATGATTATTCCACGAGGAGAGTTTTTTGTTGAACCATGATACATGTTTCTATTCTTGAAACCTTATGCCCATATTGGGTCCTTTATGTTTCAGTGTTTCCTCACTTATCCAATCAAGTAAAGAAGGAAAAGGGGAAAAATATAAACAAACAAACCTAGATCATAGATATTTATATCCTTCTCTAAAGGAACAACCCCTTCTACTAGCAATAATTTGTGATCCCTCTTCTGCCCATGAAATGAATAAGTGCCTATGCATAGTCCTATTTTAAATATATAAATAAAGGTTGGAAGAAGAGAAAGGATTCCTATGCAGAGAGGTGAAGCAAATGACTTTATCAACGTATTTTCCAGGCTTACTCAAAGTAGAGAAATGTTTTTTCTTTTGTAATGACTCTGTCAACGTACTTTCTAGGCCTATTAAAAGTGGAGAAAGATCACAAATGAAAAAATATACACTGAAAATGAAAGCTCGAAAACTATACTACCCTTTCCTGATTCGAAACATTGTGATATTGTTGGTCCTATGTTTGTGCTAATCCGAGAAGGGGCAGAAGGGAATATATTAATTCATCAGGTAAGTGGGGAAACCAAAGTGATCTACATGATGAATCAATACTCCCTGAATAAAGAGACCATGCATGAAAGAATTTACCGAGGCATAGAAGATGGAATTCAACTAGTGTGCTGCCAAGTTTTGTTGCTGGTACAATGCCCTCCAAAATTTTTGGTCTACATCCAAATTTTGGATCCTTCTTTGACTTTTCATGTTGTTGCTACAAGAATTAAGAGTTATTTCATGTGTTTTCTTTAAGTTTCCTTGTCGAATCTCCAAGAAAATAAATTTTTTGTTTATTACCATGTGTAATGTCACACAATGCAGAAAAGATAGTTTCGGTAGTTTCAAGGGGTTCTCTTTGTGTAAATGAGTTGGTCTTTCCATGTAAACATGTATTGCACTAATTTCCAAATTTCTCATTGTCATGGTCGTCGGAAGTGTATATTTGGTGTCGCACTTATTTTAAGTCATCGTAAAGTTCTCGCATTAAGGAAAGGATGTTGTTCATGTGCTCTCAGTGTTCCATTTTGTGTTTTCAAATGATCTAAATGTGTGATCATGTTCAGAGCTATGCTTTTTCCCAAATTCCTTTCACTGATCTAGTACTTAATCAAATTGGGAAAAATCCCCGACTGGTGCACTCTCCCTCAGTCACCCAACTTGAACTGCACACTACCTATTCATAGCTCTCAAGTCGTAGCCTTGCTTCTTTGTACTACATAACACACATTTCCTACCTCCCAAAACTACAAACTATGCAATCTTAGTGCTCAAGCGCAACCCTTGAGCTCCAAAAATATTTAATCTGCTTCTTGAGTTAGCCTTGAACTACACATTGTGCAGTGTCAATCCTTAAGCATTAAACTTGAGCTCTTCATTTGTGCAATTGTGTAATCACCTGGCCTCCCTCTCCTCCCATCACTTCGGAGTGGGAAATCTCAGTGCTCAAGCCATGAGCCAAGCTCCTTGAGTCCCTCAACTGTGTAGTCTTCAATCCCAGTCTAGCCTGAACTATGTGTTTTATAGTATCACGGCTCATATTCGACCCTTGACTACCTAAGATTCGCAATTGTAGAGTCCATGAGTCTCCCTAATCCTACCACACAGTTCCAGCTCAATAGGTGGATCATCATGCAACATCTTAAGCTAGGGGATTTATCGAACTAATTTCGCCTTGTCATGAGTGAATTACAGATGCATATACTCTATCATGCTATGACATGATGCTAGAGAAGGATATGGAGAAAGACAACATGATATAAAACACCTATGAAGCTCCAAGTACAATTTGATCCATCAAGAGTAAGCAAAGGGACATCAGTTTCCGACAACAACTCAATATCTAATAACACTGAAGACTCCTCATTTTTTTCCATATGGAGATGGAAGAGGAGATCATGTTCTGTCTTCAAGGAGACACAAAGTAGAAAACAACCATGAATGGCTTGACATTTCCTTGTCATCAAGAAGTACATGTCATATGTGTTATGTCATGTCATGTCATGAGCCATCATATGCCACATCAGTTTGTGGATTATGTAAATTGTTATTCAAAATGTATTGTAAAATGGAAGTCCATAGGACATATAGAATTTAAAGAGTCATGTGAGAGTTGAAGAGTCATATGGAAGTCAAACAATCATGAGGGTAGTCTAATAGTCACAAGGAATGTGAAGGATCACCCCATTTTTTTTATATACACCCTCATTGTACAAGAAAATGACTTTTCACCTTGGACTCTCCCATAAGGCATCAGAGAGATAGAGAAACTTATTTTGGGGAGCAAGTAGTGGCTCCAATGTTCCACTTTTGGAGTAAGTGATGTTCATTGTATACATGCGACGTGAGAATTTTATTTAATATTTTATGCCTAATGGCCAACATGTTTTCATGCATGGATTATGAATATTGTAAGAGTGTTCTGTAAATGTTTATGATTCATGTTTGTTACTCACCTATACTAAAGTAGTTGAACTATTTTGATTATTTTAGTGCTTATCATATTGAGAATGTGTTGTAATGGTCTTAATGCTCGTCACAGCTTTGTGGAGTATTTCGTTGGATGTTAGACAAACCTTTTCTTTGCATGTTTTCCTGCTAGAGTTGTACTATTACCTCTCTTTCATAGGATCACTTCCTCCCCCCTCCGTAGTAGAATAATCTTGATGTACTTGCAACTAAACATTCATCAAACACACTCACTTGCTTTTCAAAGATACATATGCGATTGTCTCTTGCTAACAATGAAAGCCAAGGAACCAGGTTGTATTCGGGATGGGGCTCCTATAACAAATGATGTGAGGTCTAATTGAGACCTTATATCGGAGAGACCCATTTGAAGGTTAGCAAGTCCAGGAATTTCAACAAAGAAAGAAGTGGACATGGACTAGGGTTTCTGATTTACTAGTCGAAGAAGTACCTTAATGTTGAACACGGTCTTCATTTTAAAAAATATTGATGTATACTTGGTATGTCACTATCGTGAACTAGGGATTTTTGGTTGTAAGCTAGATGAGGATTGACCAACCAAGCTTAGAATTAGTACCTCAATGTCGAATGTGGTCTTCTATGTGAAAGCCTAATTATGATATAACTGTAATGCATTTCACATTTTCAAAGCTTAGGTCAGCTGACAAGTTGAATTGAAGGTGGTCTGAACTGGGAAACCAATTTTCCTTTGATTGCCAACGAAGTCAAACTTGGTAATTAGGGTTCCATGGGCTACAAACATCATTTCATATTAAACGTATTGTTATTTTCATTAAACCGAGTTGTTCAGTTTTGACGTTGTGAGCCATTTTTGAAGCTATATACAGTCGAATTGGACTCAGCCTTGAAGCAGAATAGGGAAACAAGAAGTGGGCCATAAACTTGAGAGACAAATATATGTCCCATGTCCTTAGATAAGGGTTAAGCGAAACTGATAAAGGAACAAGAGGTGTTTGCGTTGTTTTTTTAATATCTATTTTTAATATCTTGCAACATTATATATAGGTTTACATTAATCGTGAGATGACAAAGTATAGTGAGATTTAGCTTGAGAATCCAAGCTTGTAACTTGGAACTTTTCGTTTTGTACTATCGTTTGTTTCGAACAAAAAATGTTAGCACCAAGTTAGCAGCGATGCCCCTCTCTCTTGATCTTTATAAACTCATGAGGACAATATTAACATATTTATTTGTTACTTTAAAATTTATTCTAAAATTTCAAAATGTATAAGGGGCAGAAGTAAATTCATTTAGAGTTTAAGATTAGGAAATATGGCAAATACGAGTATGAAAGCTAGAGATACATGAGAATGTAAACTCTTGATATAAAGAAAATAAAAGGAAAATACTAATTTAAGATTAAAAAAAATAGAAAATATATATTTTAAGACTAATAATTTATTAAGGAATTTTATTTCTTAACCAACGTTATTTTAGTTTTAATGATGGATGAAAGAACCATGTATCGATGAGTGTGATGCTATCAGCAAGATTGTGTGAAACTTCGTAGAGCTTGGATACCTATTAGGATAGTTTAATTCCCTAGAAGTTGATCTCATCTTCAAGCCCTCCTATGAGATTTTAACCTTTCAAATCGGAAGAACTAAACCCCACATAACCAAATTAATCTATACCACATCCAACTACCCATGTAGTATTTGTATGATTGTTTATACTTTTCTATTTGTAATAATATCTCACATTTACGTTTATTAAAAGTAGTAATGCAAAATTACTTAAAGAGGGATTAAAAGTATCACATGGTTCGATAATAGAAAATAAAATGATTTAGTGCAACAAGAGGCATGCTAGATATGGTAGAGATGTTGTAATGTAATGTAAACATTTTAACTTCATTAAAAATAAAAATAAAACAAACTCTATAAATTAAATAATAATAATAAAAAATTTGACCATGATAATTTTATAAAATAATAATAAAAAAAAATCCATAATAATCCAATTAAAGCAAAATTAAATCAGCATCCCCATCCAATTCCAAATCTACCCAATATCTAGATATCTAAAAGAATCATATCTCTTCGATCCAAAATTAACGTAAATTAGATATGAAATACTTCATTATAAATTAATTTGACCGCAATATCAACTCCAGTTCCAAATAGCCCACGTTTACGCGGAGACGACCCTAAAATCAAGCCGAATATGCCGCGCACAGAGTCCAGGGTCCACAGAGGTGACTGCTCATATCTCTGTGCTCATTATATATGGATGAATCACCGCAGAGACGGGCCGTAAATCAACTCAAATATGTTGAGCGCACAATTCATATTCTGCAGATCATCCTTGAACTAAGAATTCTTTGCTAAAACGTTCTTAAAATCAACCGAAATATGCCGCGTACAAGGTCCATAGAGTTAATCGCTCATATGCGGGCGCTGCTCGTTATGTATGCATGAATCATCGCAGAGGCAGCCCTAAAATCAACTCAAGCCCACACATTTCATATGTTGCAGATCGTCCTTGTACTAATAGTCCTTTTGTAAAAAGTACTTCAAATAGTTCTATCAAGTTGATTTCCGCTTCAATTAATATATGGTTCCAGTTCAATTCAATTAGAAGTAAATTTGTTTAGCGAAATAATCTGCGCACGGCCGGAAACTCTCCATCATCTTTCCACTGAAGAAAAAAAATGCTTGCAATAGTGCCGCTTCAAACCTTGTATACTTTCGCTTCAACATTAAAATGCTAGAAATAGTGCCCCGTTCAAACCCTGTATAGTTCCGCTTCAACTTTAGAAAGGTTGAAATAGTTCGCGCTTAAAGTGTCCACTGCAACCTTAAAAATGCTTGAAAGGATTCAAACCGGTTTCCTTTCCTTATCTTTTAGGAAAAAGGTGGAATGCCAACACACTGCGAAGGCTTTGGTCGACGTTCAAGTCACTGGATAGGTTGATATCATCACAGGCCACAGAGATTCAGATCAGTGCAGACAGCAGAGGTTCAGATCACAAACCGCAAAGGTTGAAATCACTGTCGACTAGAGGCCGCATACGTTCAAATATATATTAATCCATTTTAAATCATTAAATATAGTTATATTTATATCTGATTTTTTAGGAAAATAAAACAAAATATAAAATTAATAACTATTTCAATTTTATTCCATGCTTAAATTAGCTGAGATTTATTTCAAATTTCTTGAGATACAAATATCTATTGAAATGAAAAGATGTTTGATTTTTTTGGACTCTTAACTCCCAATCCATCAAGGGCAGAGAGGGATCAAACCTCTTCACACAAAGTTGTTTTTGTGAAAATGTCTTGACATACAAATCTATTTAGTAAAAAGATATTTGATCCCGCTTTGCTTTGTAGATCCTGAATTAAAACAAATATCTAGATTAATTTAGTAAAATTGTGCCAACTTTTCATTATTTTTTAAATTATCTTTTTGAAGAGAATTAAAATTTTATATTAAAATTAAATTTATCATACTAGTGTTGCGTTTACATAATTTGTTAAAAAATGGATAAATATAATTCTTTTTAATGTTGATTGGCAATTTTCGAAAATAATATTTCGATTAAAATTTTATGGTTCTATGTTAGTTTGCTACTAAGCAAAGCCAAACAAAACGTAAAATGGCACTTTCCGAAAAGACTGAATTAAGAGTGCCAAGTTTAGGCCAAAACAAAACGAAACGATTTGGATAGATGGGGCCACAAGGGCCATTTTTCATCATTGAACTTAAAAAATTAAACTTTTCATACCAAAAAAACTAGCTAACCAAGAGTGCGTTACTTTGAGGCCTTAATGAGGATAAGGTCGTTTACATTGAGGCCTTAATGAGGATAAGGTCCTTGGCATTCTTTGTTGAGCAACGCACCGCAAGGCAAGTGAGCCTCCATTTTGTTGCGTATAGTCCATGGGCCATGAGATCACATGGAGTTCATCGAATTAGAGGAGAATTTCCTCATAAGCTTCATTTTAATCTAGTAAAACTCTATCCATGAAGGCTATGACATGCCAATAAAGTTCCATAGTATACATATAGTAATTGAAATAGCCACTTGAGTCAACTGTGTGAGGAACCCACTCTTCCATTACTTATATCACATATATTTTGTCCAACATTCACACTCACCCTATATCTCTCATTTTTCGGTTGCAATCACTTCCTAAATCTAGGGAGGAGTATTAGCTCAAAACTTCACATTTGAGTTTCCTACTCTCTACTCACTCTAAAAGCATCCATTCCCTCTAGTAGGAAATGCCCCTCTTGACAAAAGAACATTAATGAGGCATTGAATTGCATACTTAGTGGAGAGAATAGAGATGAAAGGGGGAGTAGGAGTAATCTTAGTGGAAGTCGAGGAATATGATGGCTTGTCCAGAGGAGAAGAGGCCAAAGACAAGAGAGAATAGGAAAAGGGATGGAAGGGTTATGAAGAGAGGTGGAGAGACAAATGTCGAGATGATCATAACTCTGCAAGGAAAACTAGGCATATAGAGATTGAGGCCTAGTAACATGAGATCCAAAAATAAGAGAGGAGGGTGAACAGAGAGGAAGGGGAGAACCAATAGTTGTAGAGGGACTATGAATTCCTTAAAGGACATCAATACAACTAATAAAGACGAGTGACCAAAATTAGAAATAAAAAATAACTAAAGTATACAATGAATATATACATGAAGCTCAAAATGTTGGCTTACGTCACAAGTTGTAGCACAAGCTCAAATTTGTTAGATGGAGATCACAAACTAATAAGGAGATCTCCAATTCTTGTGATTGAATTTTTTTTCTTCATAGCTATAAATATTTTCCACTACAAAAGGAAAAACATGCTTCATGAGTTATTCATCGCATGTGACATGAAACTAGTGAGGATGAGGAGTAAAAATGATCTCGATTCTAAGTCCCCTAAGAGGAATGGAGCATTGAATGTGCTTTCATGTCCATTCACGAAAGGGTGGACATCGAGTAATGGTGTAGTTGCCATAAGATTGAAGTGATGGTCTGAAGGTTAGTCAAGGGAGTGAGGTGTTTCCATGTCCACCGCCTATATTAATGGGTTTGACTGTGGTAATGCCTCCCCGCATGTGGCTAGCACACCTCACCTCATCCAATCAATGGAGGAATTATTGTGCTTTGTTTATATAGCTTTGTTTTAGGGGAGATTCATGGATTGAATTCCATTTCATGGAGATTGATGTGCCTTAAGTTTTTTCTCCTTCGTTAGTGAGAAGATCATATAGCTTCTTCCCTATCTACTGCTCAAAAATGGAGATGATGACCTCAGTGAGAAACAAGAGATCCACAACCTTTTCCAAAGTGTTGGATAAACACTAGCTATGTGATAATTTACATGGATGGGTATCATCGAAGGATCTTACTTGTCATATTGATGTTCAATTGGGAATCTCATTCTATGATCAACTTAGAAAATCCCAAAGAGCATGCAATACATAGGAATTCCTCCAAGGTTTTTAGGTCCATGCCATTCAGTTGTTGATGAGCCCTATTGACCCAAAAAGTATGTAATAATAGTGTTGTGATGGTCTCTAAAATGTTTCCCCACTCCACCAAGGCCTAGTTACCCTTTCGAAGCTCCATCAAAGTTAAACTTAGTGAATTTAGGAGGTGGGAGATGCAAAGACGAGGTACTCATTATAGGAAGTGGGGAGGGTAACAAGTTGGATATATCATTCACCTAGAATGGTAGTTTCTTGTGCATAAGCAAACCCATCATATAAGTTTAGTGCTTGGGTTGCAAATGATTCTAAAAGATTTCATCTAATGAGCATAAAATGAGCTTGGGGAGTCATGGAAGTATTATAAAATATATGGTTTCTACATTCTTTCTAGATAGCCCAAATAATAAAACTTAGCAACAAAGAATAGGATTTTGGTATAAATGTAATCTTGAATTCTTGATCAAGATGGGCACATTGGTTATTGCTCTGATACATTGGAACATGCTTTCTAAGGTTGTCTATATATGTTTTGAGTAAGGACATTGAAGGAACATATGTTCAACATCTTGTCTACATAAATTGAAATGGAAGGGCCCTCATAATTGAATTTATAGAGGTTGTCCCATGTGAGGACTTTTCTTTGAGCTAAAATTCAAAGGAAGAAAGAAACATTTGGCCAAAAGTGTTTTCTAGATTTCTTTGAATTTTAGCTCAAAGAAAAGTCAAATAAACTTTTGGCCACAAGTGTTTTCTGATTTCTTTCCATATGGGTTCCTCGGGAAGATCTTCAAAGCTTGCTTCTATTTCATAGGATTAGTTGAGGGTGAAAGAGACCGAGGTCTTCTAGCCTCATAAAATCCTACCAGGTTAGATAGAGATCAAAATATAGCTGTCATTTTACTTCATGCGAGAAGGTTGTCCGAGTTTGCTCATTTGGCTTTGGTGTCCATTCTTATGAAGGAAGACAATATCTCTAGTATTAGAAATTGTCCACTACTTCCCAATAATTAACTACTTTAATATAGCCCTGATTGATCATATGTTGAAGTAGATAATTTATCCCTTGCTTCTATTGTAGATTAGTTTCCTATTCGCATGAGTCATCCTAGAAAAAGGTTGATATTTCATTGTGAATTTCCAAGAAGCGGTGTTATTGGAGGATGTGCATCCTTTTCAAACTAGTTTCCATATAGTAGGTTCTAAATGGTCATTAGCACGGTTGGTTGTATAAAATCCATTCACATCCCTCCCCCACCTCCGAACCCATCTTGGGTTTATATAGCTTATCCCAAGAAAATAAAGCCTATTTTTCTTTGATACAGATCCTCCCAAAAATAAGTATTGTCGGATAACTCACGTGGAGTTTAAGACTGTAGAAGGTGTAACAAACCATTCCACTCCCCTACCCTATATTTTGTTGACGGATGTGATACTTGTTCATTTGAAATGATCTCCAAAGGTTGTTATGAAGACGGAGCTAAAAGATATTATTCCTATAAAATTCATCAAATCTCAAAGGAAATCCCACCATCATGTTATGCTTATTGAGAGCTTTATAACACTATAAATTCTACCTCAATCTAATTCTCGAATTGAGTGATATGCCCATCTAAAGTTTATCCAATCATAGTAGGCAACGTTAGTATTATTTTTCCACATGACATCCATGTGGTTCTCGTCTTACTCACATGGTACTTCCATATCAACATTATGTAGGGTCCACATCATCATTCTTTTACCACATGGAATACCCGTCGCCCTATCTAGCCCACAAGTCACAACCACATGAGCATAATGTGGGGCCCACTAGGTCCTAACCCGTGCTATTTTGTTGCAGTTTCTATTATATGGAACACACAACATATCAAGTATCTCAACATTTTAATGGATCTCACCACCAAGAGACCTTCAAATCTATGGATCCAAGTCTTATGCAAATGTAATCCAACTAAGAACTCATATGGGCCTCCACAAGGGTGTGCACAGTTTTCCACTCGTATATCCAACACTAAGCTGAGATTAATTGAGTCCCAAACACATTCGTACCTTGCCGTATGTATGTCATCTTCATTAACTCAAGACCCATAGAACCCGAATGAAATAGTATTTAAATGGGGAAGTTAGACCCTAGTGTGATCTAACCTCCAGACAGGAGTGTTGTCCATTGCCATCATCAGACCCCTGAATTAGTAGATACAAAGGTGCATTGATAGAGGGATCTAGACCGGATGGGATTTATCCTACATAAGGTGGTTATGCCACTTGCACCATTGAATGCTTACATCATTGAACTTGAAAAGGCATTCGGCTAGAGATTCGACCGGGATTGTATATAGTCGACACACTATAATTATGACCCTTGCCACCATTAGATGGTCAGATCATTGCACTAGAAAATGAATTTCATGAGTTATAAAATCCAGATGGGATCCTTCTTGCACAATAAGGTATTGGTCCTTGACGCTGGTGGATGCTCAGAAAATCGCATTTTTATGAGATTCGAAGAAGAAGGCAAACAAGCAGAATTTAATAAAATTTCTTAAGCTAGAGAGCATTGATAGAATGCCAACTTTCCTAAAGTTAAAGGTCAATTCCTAATCAAAGGTCCTCAAAATTACAATGTCAAGCCTAGAGTGAGGAAAAGGGGCACCAACAAGGCCAAATTACTTCAAATACAAGATAAGAGAAAGTCATCGCTCAAAAGACCAGTCTCCAAATTCAACACTTTATGAAGTGAGTTGCTGAAGGAAATCGAATGGTATTGTCTATTACTAGTTAGATAACTTCTTCAATGAGATAGTACTCATTCATTCACCTTCAAAAATACATAGATGTTTTCATAACCATTCAAAAGGCTAAATACCATGTTTTAAAATAATGAATTTTAGGATATTAAATATGCTTACATTTCACAATCACAACAGTAACAAAATGTTCATTTTACACATTAAATACAAATAAACTCACATAATGTAAGTTAACATATAATATTGAGTATGGAGGTGGAATTCCCAATTCCAACATTTGATATAAATGAGAATTTATATGATAATTGGTTAATCATGAGTGAACTTCAAACAATTAGTCATAAGCATATAAAATAACATGAAATTCGTAAATATTGTAGTAACTGCATAGATCAATAAATTCATACCAATAAAATTATATGAGTTACTTTGACAACCATGAATTTTAATTATTTCAAGAATTCCTTCATGAAAAATACAAGACTATAAAACAATCAACAACATAACAAGCACTATCGTAATCCATATTCCAAATATGCCTGAATCATTTTACTTATATGTGTGAGTTAGAATGGCTAGCAATTGCAGAAGGGACTTCCACTCTCCAACTAATTGTAGGGCAGTTCATTGTAATCTCTCTTTCCGCTGACTAATCCAAATTTGGATCTAGAGTGAGGAAATTCTTGCATAAGAGAAGTCACACAAACAGCTTAGTAAAACACTCAAGAGGTGGAGTCAACTATCGAGGTGCTCCCTAAGGTATATTTTCATAGCAAGCACCATAGGGGTTTGCATTCCACTACTCAGGTGGTTAACACCTCTCCAACAAGCCCCATAGTGATTCATATTTCCCCATCTATGTTGTTAACAACTATACAACAAAACTAAAGTAACCATTGATAAGTGCAACAAGAAAGTATCAATTTGATTTTTCCTTGGTCAAATTGAGAAGATTTGAATTTCCACACCATCAGAAAATTTGGATGTTGTTAACTTGTGTGGCATGTACCTTGTCACTCAGTTAGCTCAATAAATTTGAGTTACATGTCTTGGAGTTCAGTTAAGCATGTATGATTGCTGAATTTTAGTAATCTAGTTCAATTATATACAGTTGAGTTCAATTAAATTAGGTCTAACAGTTGGAGGAACTAGTGGATGGTCAGTTGTTTAATGCAACTTCAGTCTAACTTAATGATCATCCAGTTAAATGATTAATCACCCCAAAATAGTCAGCCCATGCAGAGAATTCGATTTCCCCGGCTGTGGTGGAGATTCCAAGGAAATGTAACATTAGTTGTGGACTAGTCTTGTGTGCACAAATGTTGCATGCAGTCAAATGATAAACCTTTGGAATTGCACAATCATTTTGGAGGAAATTCCTAAATAATATGGGTGTAATTTCCTTAGGAATTATGTGAGTAAATAGGGGCTCAAGTAGAGGCATAAATTAAATAATAGGGTCCTAATTTCATTAGGAATTATGCAAGGAACTAGGGGCTTAAGTAGAGGAAGAAATTGGTTAATTCTAGGTCAAAGCTTATAAGAAGAGAGATAGGTTATTCACTTGTAGGTTGGGCTCAAATTGAGAAATAAATTGTAATACCTCTATATTCATATCATTGAATGAAAGTAGGCATAAGGAGCTTTTAGCAGTTACTTTCCCCAAGAAAAATAGTATGCATGTCTGTTATTTCTTAGTGCATGTCTCAGACTATTATTCTAAATTGTGAATTGAATTCAACAGATCGATAGAGTAGGATTGTGCCTTGTGATTTAGTATAAAATTTCATTAGTGGTTGAAATTATACACCATAATTTATACATGGTGTCAGAGAAGGATTCACATTAGAACAATAATTTCGAAGTTGTTTCTCAGAAGGATCAAATTTACAGGTTAGTGTACCAGGATCTCTTTAGAGTTGGGAATAGGGCCTTCAATCGGCTTTGATTAGAGTATGCCTTGGAAGGAAGATTGAATTTCATTGGATGGAAGTATCCCAGGGATGTGGTATTGGATGAAAATGTGTTGCCACAATATGTCAAGACATATATTACAAAACCATAGGCATCGAATGCACACAACTGAGCCCAATGGAAGAAAGATGTAGCCCAGGTGAGGGGAATAATATTGGAGGAAGTATGGGATCACATTGTCTCAAATATCCATCGGAAAGAAACTCCTTTCTCAATCTTGAAAGTATTGACATAATTATTCAAGAATAACAATGACCATATGAAACAGGCACTCAAGGAGAAACACCAAAATATCAAGATGCAAAAGAATGAGACTATCCCGTAGTATCTGAGCAAATTTACACAAGTTTGTGATGAACTTGGTGGGGTTGGTCTTAATGTTGGAGAAGATGATCTGGTAAGCCTATCTCTTATAGGCCTTCCAAAAAGCTAGTAGAGATACCAAGACTTGGTGAATACGAGGGAGAAATTATCGAATTGGGAATCCTTGTGGTCTAATTTGGTACAAGAGGAGATAAGGATGAATACGAGAGATTGCAATTCATCGAAGGGAGAGGATGAAAAAAAAAATCATTAGTTGGAAAGGGAAAGAAGGGAAAAGGAAATAAATCTAAAACCAAACCAAAATCCATCCAAGGGGAAACAAGAAAGATTTGTCCAAAATTAAATGCTTCAATTTTCATGAATTCGTGGAATATTCCATGAAGTGTCCACACAAAATTCGATCAAGAATAACTCGAGAGGAGGAGAAGGTGCAACTTTGGCTTCAAATTTTAAGCTTGAATTCACCCTTATCACATGCATGGCCATAAAATTGATGGGGAGCATGTTGTACTGGGACTTAGGTGTATCGTTCCACATGATAGGGTGTAAAGAGTCTTTTAGTGACCTAGAGGAGAAATATATCTAGATACACATCGAGGTGGGGAACCAAAATAGGTATAGCACAACCGAGATTATTATAGTCACCCTTTAAAGGGAGTTAGGATCCGCTCTTATACTCAAGGACGTCATGTTTGTTTTACGCCTAAATAAAAATCTCCTCTATGTTGTATTTTTGGAATATTGTGGTTATGGTATGATTTTCAGCAAAGGGAAATAATTCCTGAGGCACATAGCCATGACAAAGGTAAAGAAAATCGAGGTTCCTATGAAGAACCTATATAGGCTAAATGTGGAAGTTTTTGTTTCATTAAGCAGTAAGGCAGAGAAAATGTAGAGCTGCGAAGTCGCTGAACTTTGGCAAAGAAGCCTTGACCGTTTTCATCATGGCGTCATGAATATTATGCAGAAAATAACCACTGCATCCCTAGATGAGAACTTGAGCAAAAATATATATACAAAGGATGTACATTGGCGAAGTATGCAAAATCCACATTCCATGATGAGGACAGCAAAGTGCATGCAACCTTGGAAAGGATCCACTCTAATGTTTGTGGACCTTTCTTGACTACCTCCACTGCCAGGCATAAATATTTTGTCATTTCTATTGATGAATTCTAAAGTGTTGGATTTTATTCATGCAAAAGAAAGATGATACATTCTCCAAGTTCATAGAATTGAAGGCATTGGTTAACAATTAAAATAGAAAGAAGGTGAAGGATCTGAGGAGCGATAATGGAGGTGAGTATGTTTGAAGTGAATTCAAGAATTTTTGTGTGAAAGAAGGTATTCAAAGAGAGCTGATAGCACTTCACAACCCACACAAGAATTGGGTGGTTGAGAGAAATAACCATACCTACACATTTTTGGGTTGAGGCATGTGACACAGTAGTCTATTTACAGAACCAGTATAATCATTGGATTCTTGGTATGATTACTCTAGAGGAGGCCTTCTCGGGGAGAAAGTTGGATGTGTCGCAGTTCAGGATTTTTGGAGTCTCTTTTTACTACAATGTTTCCAAATAATCGAGGAAGAAGTTTGAGCCAACAAAAGAGTTGGGGGTATTTGTGGGTTACACAAAAGCTCTTCACAACTACCATGTATACTTACCTTCCGTGAGAACGATAGTTGTATGAGGGGATGTAAAGTTGGATGAGGAGAAAACGATGTAGTGCATTCTTGAGAGGGGGCTTCAGACCCCACCAGAAGAGGATATTTTCGCTCTAAACGAGGTGCCTCATGTAGTTGTGTAATAGCAGAAAATTGAGGAGTAGAGAGTGGAGACATCCACTAATGGATAACCATCCAAAGAAGGCACGAAAAGAACCAAGGAAGTTGATATACTTGTGTAGGATACAAGGGAGAATGTGGGATCTCCTTCAAATTTGCGCACGAGAAAGAGGTCACATGAGAGATACACTAGCTACATGGATCTAATGACTAAGCTAGTAGAGACTGAGCCATTCTCTTTTGAGGAAGCAATAGAGAAACCTATATGGGTTGATGTAATGGTGGAAGAGTATGAATCCATTGTAAAGAGTAGTGTTTAGGAAGTGGTCCCAAGACCAACAGATAAGTCAATTGTGGGTTCGATATGGATTTTCAAGGTAAAGCATGCTTTAGATGAAAGTATAACACCCTCCTCCCACATTTACCCAAGTTAACCAGTCCACTGGGATAAACATGTGATGCGAGGATACTATGATCTAACTAAACTCGCCATGTATAGTTAAGGTAGTGAAACTGATAAAACACCACCAATTTGACCTTCTACACATGTTATAGAACCTTCAGGAGCCAACCAACCCTTGTAGGTGACCAACCCCTGAGGTAACTTGACACTTTACTAACCTAGAGCCATATTCGCTCCCATGAGATGCATATGCATGTGATAGGGACCCTTCGGTTGCTCCCCCCACAAGGGAACGCCAGTGACTAGGGACTTTTAAAGCTAGTTCTAAGCCTATGGCCCTAGATTTTGTGTCACTTTGTAGGGGCCAGGACTCAGGCCACTACCTAGAACTTGATGAAACTTCCAGAAATGATAAGTAACATGAAAACAATGATAATAATGCACATACTTGAATAAAGACTTGACTAGACCCCTACTATACGTGACAAGAATTTCATCAAAGATGTAACAAATATGCATTCTATGGGTCATAACAACATATTTGAGCATAGGGGTCCCATACTTATTTGAGAATCATTAAAAATCATTGATTCCCTATCACATTAGATGCATTATTATCTATTAGGTCATATATTAATTTTTCATTCATTTAAAAATCAAAAAATGATGAGATCCATACATCATCATTTTCATAAAACATACTCATAACTATCATATATGCAACAGAAATAATAAGGATACAATGGCAATAACATCCATATATGAACCAATACATTTACACATAATATGAAAAGCATAAGGAGTTCATATAAATGGATGCATAGGCCGACCAGGTATCAGACTTCCACTAACTACCCAACCATAGATTGGACTAAACCAAATCTCTCTTTCAGCCAGTCATCCTCATGCCATATTCCAAGCATGAATGTGGGATCTCATGGAACACGTCGAACAAAACCAAAATAGGGCTTCAAGAGTTCAAACCACCTCAACCCTCAACCAGAGATTCTACCTCATAGTCAAAAATCATTAACCATCACTAGATTGGTCTCCATGTAAGTTGTCGAGGGCTCAAAAGCGTTTGTTCCAACCAAGGCTTCCAGGACTAGTAACTCAACCCACAACTACTATCGGGCTCAAGAGTGTTTTTCCAGCCAAGGCTTTAGGACTAGTAACTCAACCCACCAAGTGATCCATATCATTTTTCCAACCAAGAATCTAGGACTACTAAATCAACCCAAGGTGTTAGAGGGCTTCCAAATCATTTGTCCAACCAAGGCTCTAGGAACCAATAACTAAAACCACAATGAAAGGAATATGAGAACCAACCAGAAAACAAAAGTAAAACCCACAACACCATGGCTATCTAGGAAATGGCAAGGCTAGGAAAAGCCATTGTCAATCTAGGAAATCATCCATGCCAATGACAAATCATAACCAAGCAACCTCATGCATCTGCCATCCATCCCAAAACTAGCAAGGAAATCATACATGCAACTTAGTACCTGCAAGAAAAACCTATTGTTGCTCATGATCCCGATGTTCTCTTGCACTTTCGTTCTCTTTTTTTTCCCTCTTTCTCCAAAACTTCAGGTATTCCACACTCTCCAAGAGTTCTCCAAGGAAAATCTTAGTGTCCAAGAGTACGAAAGAGAGAGTAGAAAAATGATAGCTCCAAAAATGAATTGACAAAAAACTAACACTAACAAAAAGCTAGAAACTAATCCTCATAACATTTTTCATTAATGAAGCCTTCTTTTCTTCAATTTTCCATTACATTTTCCTCCTCACATGAAACATTTGACCTTTCACCTCCCTTTTCTCTTAATTTCCATTATTTTCATAAATAAAGTTCCAATTAATGTCACTTTTCCTTTCCAAGCATTAGCCATTGCCTTTGCCATTTCCATATCCATTAATTTAATCACAAGTGATCCCCATCACTAGGTTTCTTCCCAACATTAAGCTTGGAATATGTGTCTCATGACCAAGGTTATTATTCTTCCTTTATTAACTTTATTATATGGATGTTTTAGCAGGGATTCTACAGAACCCTCCTCCTTGTGGGAACACCGTCCTTGGTGTTTAATGATCCATGTGGATATTGGTTTCCACCCATCTATTCCACTTGGACCCCCACCTCTATTTCTTTTAATTTTTCAGTTTCCTTAATTGTAGAACAATTTACTATTTTGGTAGTTTTTTAGGCCTTGAAATTTTAGATCCATTTTGAGGCCCTAAAGGATGTTTTTTTTAGGAAAATGGGAAAACATGAATCTTTAACTAATTTTGGTAGCAAAAATCTGTAGTCCTCAGATAGATAATTCTAACAAGGTATTTTTCATGTCAAACGGAGATCATATGCCAAAGCTACAACCCTGAGAAGTTAATTTACCAATTTACCAAAACAAGGCCCATGGTTTTGGTGCTTCATCTTTTGGATGTTTATGATTGTATATTGTTTCTCAATAATAAATAGGCCTTCAAGCCTCATTGTAACACAATTGAGAGGCATGTAATTGCCACATCTCTTCTCAGAGATAAGCTACCATCACCCGAGATAGTTTATTTCCATTATGTACGTAAACATATTTAAATTCTTTGATATTAATGAAATGAAGTATTATTTTTTTTGCATCTCTGTATTTATGGTTATATCTATATTTTGTTGCATCCTTGTCTAATTTTGGGTCAATGGTATCAGAGCGGTCTGCTCTTTCTCTGTTTTTATTTTGGTGTCTCTAACGAGACTGGCGTATAAGGAGTTAAGGATCGAACAGGATGAACCCTTTGTTGGAAATAATATTGAGAGGGGGGGGGGGGTGAATCAGCATTTACAATTCAATAATCTATCATTTCCCAATGATATTTATATATGCTACTTTAGTGAAGTGAACTTGCATGTGCATGCTATTGTGATTAAAGAAACCAACGTATACCTAGAGAACTTATGATTTAGTTAATTTATCATGTGTTGATCTTTAATCAGTGCATTAGTATCTTATTTTATAGTAATTATGTGTAATAATAACAGAATAAACCATCACACAAAAGAAACAAACATGAACACTAAGATTTAAGGTGGAAACACAATGCGGGAGAAAAATCACCTGCTGTTGTCGTCTTTTTCTTCTTAATATAAAGAAAATTAGTTTACAATATTGTACTAGTGCAGACTCATATCAGTACATAGGCACCCCCCTGTAGAAGGCTACAACCTTCTCTTGTTTTCTAGCTTCTACTCGAAGGGAGCTACAAAACCCTAGCTCTTGTACTAGCCGATATATTTACTGTTGACACCAAATCCTCAGCGATTGGGAGAATTGAATGTGAACAGTCATCAAGAAGATGAACTGAACGATCACATTCATGTATATAATAGATAGCTGCCTAATGGAATAAATGAATCAGTTTTTCTAGAGTTACTCCTGGCCTGACATGGTATCAGAGCACAGGTCCCAGGTTCTTTTTTTAACCTTGCCTTGTAACTCCTCTGTCCACTGCCTGCCTTCTGCTCCTCTATCCACTGCCTGACATTCCTTGTTGTTTAACGCATGGGTTGGTTCGACTATTCCTCTGCCTAAACGCTGCAAAGTTGTTGAACACCTGAAGGAGAAACGCCTGAAGGAAACGCTGTCTGTTTGAAACGCTGTCTCTATCGAAGCACCACGAGCCTGGTAACACTGTTTTGAAATCTATTGTGCTTGGGATGATATTAAAAAAAAAAAACGTTGTCTGGTATCCGTATTTGAAATGCTATATGATATGAGCGGGATATGTCACCGAATTTGAAACGCTATCTGGTATTTGAAACACTGTTTGACATTGAAACACTGTTTGACATAATGAGTTTGTACGCCGCCTGAACTACCTCTAATCCCACAGGATATGTCACAGTTAAGTCCATATATTTGAAACACTGTGCTGCGTGGGTATATAATTCACAGTGATTACATATATCCTTGTGTGGCATTGAAGAAACCTGTTGCAGCTACATTGCGTGTTACTATAATGTATATATACTGGCGCGCTGGTTTGACACACAATGTGTATGTCCACGGATTCCTCCATTAATTACTTGCAAACGATGATAGCCATAGCCACTGTATTATAATAGTGCATGTGATCTTCATTATTAGATAACCAGCACTGGATTTATTCTTATCCGAGCATAGAATAGGCTAGAAATGGATCAATGGCCAAGCAGTGCGTACTGTGGAATCTGGATCAGTTGGTTGTAGCCTATACTTTATTACAATGTTATACATTGCCTATCTTTCTATGTCTCAGTTTTATAATATATTTACATCTCTAATGGGAATAATTTATCAAACTTGGATGCTGGCAATTGAGAAGAATGGTGAACTGGGTACAGTGTGGATCTGCGCTGAAATTATGGTCCAGTTAAAATTTCAGAGAATAAATCTCATTCTCATATGTCATCAATCTGTGAATGCGAGCGGTGCTTCTTCAGTTTAAGTTACCTTAAAGCTTAGAGTGGTAGTGTTTATGTTTTCTCCCCTTTGAGAAAATTTGACTGTATAGCAGCAGAAGTTGTTTCTTCATAAGAGCATTTTTTTTTGTCATCAGAAGTATTAGTCTATCAGCAAAAGTTTTTTTATATATCAGCAGAAGTAATCTTTTACAGAATGCATTCCATCATCTCTATGATAGGAATAGTTCTCACTGGAAATGAGAACTATCCTGACTGGTCCCGGATGATACAACACACCCTCATCTTCAATGAGTTGTGGAAAGGAGTGTGTGTCGGAGAAGGAGACAGTGAC
>APFE030718431.1:38211-59275 GCA_000404065.3 Pinus taeda | reverse complement strand
CACTTAAACTATCGCTCCCTTCAGAATCTATGTAAAGAAAATATGGTGACAGGTCTTCCAATGGTATCTTGTAGAGATGGTGTTTGTTCCAGATGTGTACTCGGAAAACATCATCAGGATAGTTTTGAAAAATGTGCCTCTTGGCACACCTCATCCCCTTTACCGCTTGTGCATAGTGATTTATGTGGTCCACTTCTAGTTGTTTCATTCTCTAGCTACAAGTATTTCTTAACTTTCATTGATGATTTCTCCATACGCGCTTGGGTATACTTCTTAAAACACAAGAGTGAAGTATTTAACATGTTCTTTTCCTTTAAGGCCTTTGTTAAAAAATAGTCTGGACATCAAATTCTTAAGCTAAGATCTTATAATGGCGTAGAATATGTTAACAACAAATTCATCAACTTTTGCATTGAAAATGGAATTCAAATGCAACATATTGTTCCATATACTCCACAAAAAAATGGTGTAGCTGAAAGGAAGAATCGCACCTTAAAGGAAATGGCTAATTGTATGCTTCAACCTAAAGGACTTAGTCTTAGTTTTTGGGCAGAAGCAATTAACTATGCAAATTACATAGTAAATCACACTCCTACTAAGGTTTTAAAGAACATCACTCCAGAAGAAGCATGGAGCTCAATTAAACCAGATGTAAGTCACTTTCGTGTTTTTGGAAGTGAAGCATAGGCCCATATTCCAAATGAGAAACATAAAGCTTTAGAACCTAAGAGTGAAAAATGTATTTTTGTTGGATATTCTGAATATGTCAAAGGATATAGACTTATTCCACTTAAGTCCAAAAATGTTATCATTAGAAAAGATGTAAATTTTTCTTAAAATATATCGACCTACGAGCCTAGTGCAGCGGATGTGCCACCTCTCTCTATCCCTTCTACTTTTGAAAATATTTCTTCTTCAGATGACGGCAGCGAGGATGACAATCCTCCCCCACCTTCTCAGGATCCTCCTTCAGCTCCCAACTTCCAAAATGGGTTCGTGCTACTGAGGATGTAGCAGGTGCTCTTGCTGGTGATCCTACAGATCAGTTTCCCACATGTTCTCAGTTCGATAGAGCCTCTTCTATACTGGCTCAAGCTTCAACGAATTATGATCCTGACACCTTTGTAGAAGCTTCGGGCCATCTAGATTGGGACGTAGCTATGAATGAAGAATATCATTCATTATTGGCAAATGATACATGGGATCTTGTTCCTCTTCCAAAGGGACAAAAACGTGTTAGATGAAAATGGGTTTACAGAACCAAGTATGGCCTAGATGGAAAAGTTGATAAACATAAAGTTCATCTTGCTACTAAGGTTTTTTCACAAGTTTAAGGCATTGACTATACTGAAACCTTCTCCCCTGTTGCCAAAATGAACTTTATCCGCCATATTCTTTCCCTTGTTGCCTCTTTCAAATGGGAAGTCCATCAGATGGATGTTAAATCTGCTTTCATGCATGGAGACTTGCATGAAGAAATATATATGGAACAACCTACTAGCTTTATACAAACAGAATCCAGCCTTGTATGTCGTCTTAAGAAATCCCTTTATGGTTTCAAGCAAGCCCCTCGAGCTTGGTATGCCAAAATGGATAGCTTTCTTTTAGAAAATGGCTTTTCTAGGTGTCATTCTAACAATACTGTCTACACCAAGAAAGTGGGCAAGTCTCTTATCATTCTTGTTATTTATGTTGATGATCTTATCCTTATTGGTAGTGATCCCAACCTTATAAACCATGTGAAGTCCACCTTTATAAGAATTTTGAATGACAACTTAGGACACTTGCTTATTTTCTTGGTCTCAGTCTTGCAATCCAAGGAAGGTATTTCCCTTTCCCAATCCAAGTATGCATGTGATCTTCTACACCATTTTCACATGGAAGACTGTAATCCAATCCCTTCTCCCTTTTAGTCTGGAGCCAAACTTTCAGTTACTTGTACTTCCCCTGAAGTTGATGCTACCTTATACCGTCAACTTGTAGGAAAACTTTTGTATCTGACCCATACTCGTCCTAACCTTTCCTTTATTGTTGGCCTTATTGCTCAATTTATGCAAAACCCGCATGAAAGTAATTGGAAAGTAGCTAAAAGAATACTTCATTATGTTCGAGGTAGAGTTCAGTTTGGGATTCATTACAATGCAGAAGCATCTCCTCTATTGGTTGGTTTCACTGATTCTGATTAGGCTAGTGACCCTGATAATTGGAAGTCTATTGTAGGTTATGTGTTCACTCTTGGTCCAGGACCTATTACATGGGCTTGCAAGAAACAAAGTGCCATTTCTCTTTCTTCAGCAGAAGCAGAATATTGTGGTGTCGTAGAAGCTAGTAAGGAGGCCCTGTGGCTTCATCAAATCCTGTCAGAGTTTGGCTTTCAGTAGCAGCATTCGACTACACTTTGGTGTGATAATCAAAGTTCCATTCGACTATGCAAAGATCCAGTCCAACATTAGCGCAACAAACACATTAAATTGCACATGCACTTCATCATAATTCTCATTCATGACCATGTTCTTGAAGTGCAATATTGTTCAATAGATGATCAAGTTGCAGACACCTTTACAAAGGCTCTCACAGAGGCGAATTTTTCTAACTTCGATTTATGGTTGGAGTTGAAGAACTTGTCACTAAGGGGGGATAGGATTTAGTGCCACCTTCCTTCTCCTATTGTGTCATATTTGTACATCCTTCAATCCTATCCCAAGTTGTTCTTAAGGGAGGATGCTAGGATATTCCGACACATAGGAAATATTTAAGTATAACTTGGCCTAGTGTAGAGTTAGGTAAAGTGTGTTACTTACAATCCAACAATCACGATATGTCTAGACATCAAGTGATCCAACGGTTCATTCTCTCCTTGGTATTACCAACACTTGATCCATGGCTTAACACCCAATTGGTCCATGATCTCTATTTAAAGAACATGGAGGGTCATTTGTATGTTAACCGCTCATGAGAGAAGCTTATGTAAATTTTCATTCTTTTATTAATAAATTGCTTGAAGTGGTCGTGTTGGCTTAGTCCATGGACTGTTTTCCTCTTTGAGGGTTTTAACCATGTCAACAATACTGGTGTATTGATCTGTGATATCTTTGTGAGCGGTGTCCTTTGGTGTTCTATCTAAGGAACTTACCCTGTAAATTTCTACATGAGCAAGAAAGAGAAGAAGGAAACATCATCAATCTGTAAATAAACTCTTAGAGATCTTATTGAGTCGAGTCTGATGTTTCTCTTTCTTATGATGTATATGACTCTGATGGACAGTCAAGTGATGCAAAGCCACCACAATCCCAGTCATGGGAAGCTGCATAAGAGGAAGAGACCTGCCAAGAGTTTAATAAAGAGGCTCCAATTCACAATGAACACCCTTCACCTGGAGAACAAGATCAAGAACCTCCTCTGATTTATGATTCATATTATTTAGAGTATGAGATGGCTGCAGAAGTTCAGAAGGAATTGTTTACTCGCAAGTGGGGAGAAATCTCCCAACAACAAGTTTTCCAAGAAGAGCCCAAAGTTGAAGGTCCACACAAGGTTTGTTACTGCATGTTGCAGAAATATTCCTACCAGGAATTCTTAGTAGATTCTCCAATCTACAACTCTTACAATTCAAACAATGAAGAATCTATTGTAGATTTCCAAGAGGGTTGGCCCTTTGAAAAATGTGTAGTAAAAGATCAACAACAAGTTTTTCTTGAAAAATCTAAAGTTGAGGAGTTGAACAGTATTTTTGGCTGCCATGACTAAGACAATTTTGTTCTGTGGACTGTTTATGAAAATGAGGTAGCAACAAAATTTCCTTGTCAACTCTATGACCCTATAGCTAACTACATGATGACATTCTTAAGCCAACAACATAGGTTGTTTCAAGAGAATTTATCAGGTTCTTTGTTTGAAGACTTTTCATGGTGCATGCTTGTTTAAATTTTTATTTTTTAGCAACATGGGGGCACAAGGTCCAACACCCAAATGTTGGCATGGCACCATTAGAGGGTTGAACTCACTTAGGTGAATTGAGCCCTGTGCATAAGTAGGAATGTTTATAAATAAGCTCACTATCTAAGCACTTACTTTCTAACTGATAGAATAGATTCTTCGACATTTTAGTTTGATGAGGAAAGTACCCCGAGAAAATAAAGTCCCATGGAGATTTTTTGGTTGTATTGATTCATTATATTTTTGACTCCATGACCGATGGCGAAGGATGCTGGTTTACGGGTTCTCAATAACTTGTCAGCAAGGCCCTATCCCCATTTGGAGCCAATGTTGTCACTCACTACTAAATGTGTTTTCAATTATGAAAAGGGTGAGAAAGAGCAATGAAGTTCTAAGTCATACCCCAAGACACAAAATTATCTAAGCTAAGTCGGGCCCTCTCCATTTCATAATGCTCGTGATAAGATTTCCGATGGTATATGGAAGTCCAAAAATGGAATTCTAGATTAGAAGTTAGAGAATATTGAAGCTTCCCTTTAAAACCAAAAAAAAAACAAATACTAAGGGAGGCTCATCGCAGTTTCATTTCATAGTTTTCTAGCAGCACAGCGGGGGAGGACAGAGAAAACTTGTGATTAGTGATTGATGATATCGATGATCAAAATAGTAAAAGCTCCAAGACATGGCATATCGGCGATCAGTAGATCCCAAGTATAGTCCACGGCATATCGACGATCGGCGAGGTTTCAAAGTGTAGTGCAAAGTGGCAGTGTATATCAGCAATTGAAGACAACATCAGCAAATCAGTGATCAGTGGGTCCAACGAACCATTCTTAAGGAATTATAGAGGAATTTGCCAATAGTGTTAAAGCAGTAAGGGAGGGCCGATGTCAATATACAAAGGAAATTAGTCACAAAACCGGAGGCAGTCGGGCCCTTTTCTCTCTCCTCCAGGGGGCCACGTGGCAGAATACCATTGGTCTCTATGAATCCACATGGAAGTTGACATCATCATGACATGCTAGTACGAGATGACATGGCAGTATGGAGGATATGTGGCATGTTGATCTGGCATTTTCAGGGTCCTATCCAGGCATTTCCAAGACACATGTCACCACTCACAAAGTGACACGTGGCACTGATGACGGCATCAATCCCACGTATCAGCTATTGGAGGTAGTAGCACATGGTGCACCACAAGGAATTCGCCGACTGCACACTGCCAATAAAGGGGCTCTGATAAGGGGGCATGCCCGCGATCACATGGAGGATCGAAGAACCAAGGGCTAAGCACTACAAGGCCCAATCTCGAAGATCGATGATCGCAGAAGTCAAAGACCCTCCTTCACCGAAGTCCCTTCCAACTCGCGATTATGATAATAATGCAGGAACTCTCCTAAATTTGATATTTTGTGTGATATGCCTTATGGAAATTTCACGTCCGAACAATTGGCAAACTATATGAAGTATGATAGGGGGACCCTCTCCTATATTGCAATTGTGATATCCCGAGTGGGCCCCTTCCCGTAGATCGTCGATTGCAGGTGTCAAGGGGAGATACCAAAGGCGACTACTAGAAACCACCGATATGTGGGATTCTATGCAACAAATGAAAAAGCCCCTAGAGGGGAGTCCAAAAACCCTAGCAGCTGAGGACTAAGCCCCAGGTCACAGCCCTCGGTCCTATGATGCAGAAACACTGAAACGAGCTAAACCAAGGAGGGTTAAGAGGCACCAGAGCTCATTGTTTCGTAATGTTTTAAAACTAAAAGCCCTGATACCGGGAGGTTTCGAGAGTATGGTACAGAGCTTTAAAAGCAGATGGGTCGACAACTGAGACTTTGAATAGAAGTATGGGGTAGTGGCAGAGCAATATCGGCTAATCCTATAGAAGCCCCTACAACAAGAAACCAAGGACTACACGAGCTACTGAAATAAATTTCACTGCTTCACCACATGACTTTAGACAATAAATGGAGGCATGGGGCTCCACTTTGATACACAACGAAGGACTATCGGGACATGCTCCATTTCTACTCTACAACAGGCACTCATAGTTGGCCCACTCCCAACTCTCAAGAACGATCTATTCAGGCAGTTAAGGTGAAAGTGACAGGAACTGGCCGAGCAGCAAGAGAAGTGCATCATAGAAAAAATGTGTCCTGATCAAGGGCTTTCATAGGGACAATAAAGGGATATTTCTGCCCCTCATCATTTAGTTTGTATTTTTATTTTATTCTACAATTGTTGTATTTCAAGAAAGGAATCAGATCCTTTGCAATATTTTGGACAACAAAACGTCGCTCGTCGAGACAACTAGTCTAGTAGATAGCTCGATACTTTGGCGAATATATTTTTGTAATTGTAACCCAAGCTCCCCCTGTTCATATAAATAGGGGGAAGAAACACTTATAGTGGGGCCAGAATTATGCACCCGCAATGGTCAAATTTTGTGATTCCATTTTTGGTCTAATTTTCTTATTCATGAAGGACTTGAGCGATATACTAATGAATGTAATGGACTGGTTATTTGGACCCTCCAAATATTAATGAAACTATCTTGGTGATTCCAAGTAGAACAATGTGCAGTACGTTTCCTCTTTGTAAATCGAATTTCATTTGTGTTTTCTTTTCTTTGAAATAGTGTAATGAAGTGGTCGGTTTCTCTATGATTCATGTATTTATCTAGGTTGTTGAATAAGCAAACAATCCCTGTGTTTAAGATAGAGTTACTTATGTTGGTGTGTAACCTGAATTACATGTACAAGAAAAATTTACTTATGTTATTTGATTAACCTACGATACATGTGCGAGCCCATATTTACTCATGTTGTTTGGCGATAATGGTACCCATGTTATATCTGGTATGAAAATCTTTTGTTTATACCATTCCACCTCCTTGGGTGAATCAATATAAGAGATTTTTTATTTATTTAAACGTTCATGAATGGTAAGAAAATAAACACATATGAGATATATGAGCTACAAAATATGGAGCACAAACTTTACATGGGAAACCTTTCAAGAGAAAATTTCAAAGCTTCTTTTTATAATTCTTTGTAAACACCAATCTACCATTACAAATGTTTGTAGGAACCAACCTATTAGAGACTTCAATCCCTAGTGATACAAATCCTAGTAGGAACCAACCTATTGTTACAAATGTTTATAGGAACCAGCCTATTGGAGACACCAATCCCCACTGGTAAAAAACGTAGTAGGCACCAACCTACTCTTTCAAATATTCATAGGGACTAGTCTATTAGAGACACCAATCTTAATTGCTAAGCACCAACTTAGCAGGAGGTGACAATCTCTTTGTTTGTATAGTAACATTCCCAAAACCTGTTGATTTTTGGCCTCTTCCCAAGATAAAACTTTTATAGAATGCCATGTGTCTAATTATTTATATCTGATACTAAAATTTTGAGCTAAGTTACTTCATTATGTCTCCCCAAATATCTAAAAATTCCATAGGTCTAAAGTGTTATAAAAAAATAATTACAACAAAAATGTCATGAGAACTCTTTAAAAATTGATTTCATGACCATTCATGAACCCTAAATTCCATAGGGAATATATTAGAAATTATAGTGAACTAGAATATGATATTTTTACCCGATGTACCTTGAGCTATTTTCTCAATATCCTCAAAATTTCACTGTTTGATTCTTCATAGAAAGAAAATTATAGAAAAGTTCCAAGTTCACTCATTTAAAATGAATTTTAGGACCATTCACAAACCCTCAACTCCATAAAATATATCTTCAAAATTATAGTGAACAAGAATCTAAAATTTGTACCATAAGTACCTTGTGATGTATCCTTGATATGCTCCAAATTTCATTGTCTGAAATATCCCTGAAAAGAAACTATAGCAAAAGTCATGAGATGACTTGTTTAAAACATATTTCACAACCAACATAAACCATAACTTCCACAATGCATATATTTCAAAGTGTAACGAACCAAAATAAGAAATTTTAGCCAAATGTTTTATCCATATTTATGAAGGAAAAAAAATAAATATCGATTTAAAACTAAAACATAGAGATACAGTGAAACAGAAATTCAATTAATAAATCGAAAATGTTGAAATTGTATACATGCAAAATGAAAGCAAACGAGCTCGAATGGTGGTAGCTTATCTCTAAGAAGAGTTGTGATGAATACACCCTTCTGAACTATGTTACAATGATTATATAAGGCCTTTCTATTATAAATAATCAATGAGAAACCCTAAACATCCAAAACCCTAACCTAAGAGATGAAGCACCAAAGGTTGATGGGCCTTGTTGGGGTAAGTTGGAAAGTCAACTTCCTAGGGTCATAAATTTGGCATACAATCTCCATTTGGTGTGCATGATAGCCCATTGGATATATCTGAGGAGTAATTTTTTTTACTAACAACAAATTCTATAACTTATGTTAGCTCGTTTCCCAAAAAAACGCCATTTAGGGCCTCGGAATGGCTTTAGAAGTTCAGGGCCTAAAACTGCCAAAATAGGAAAATTGTATTATGAGCTAATGGAATAGGTAGGTTTCCACCGATATCCACCTGAATCAATGGATATTTTCATCAAATTTCAATAATCTATATTTTCAAGTGAAAATGGCATACAATGGAAGTAAATTTGGAAGGATATTTTGGTTCATAATCTAAGATATTT
This sequence comes from Pinus taeda, assembly GCA_000404065.3. NCBI lineage: Eukaryota > Viridiplantae > Streptophyta > Pinopsida > Pinales > Pinaceae > Pinus > Pinus taeda. The sequence continues at coordinate 50,669 of APFE030718431.1, read as the reverse complement.
TTCATTGGCTTAGTATTGAATGTTTGTAGTAAGCTTGAGTTCAATATAAAACTTTATCTTCATTGATAAAGGATTCATCTCCTAAAGATAGAGTTTCATTCCACTTCATATTTTAATAAAAAGTTTCAAAGGAACCATATGTGTTGTGGAGGTAAATCCCCTATGCGGATAGAGGCGATCCCACTAGCCTAAATGGGGTCTAGCAACAATCAAACAATGCTAACACGCAGGTTCCTAATAGAAAATTAAAGACCGATGATGAGGGCCTACCTCGAATCCAACGCTAGTACTTGTAGAAGAGTCATCACTCCCGTTCTTTCACTCCAGCTGGTCACAATCCCCACAATCCTCGTGAACGGACACCTGCACATGCAAATAACGACACAAATACAAGCATAAAATCCAAGAGATGCAACTATATATCAGTCAGAAAGGATATAACTCAAACATCATTATAAAGACAATAAGAGTGGAACCATAATGATAGTCATCTATTATTATTGATAAACAAAGAAGAATACAACCAAGTTCTGATGTCAAATCCTCCTTTGGCTGTGTGATCAGCAATACATGCCTTGCAAAGCTTGTTGGGAATGGGGAACAAGCCTCTCTCTCTCCTTGGTTACTTGGACAAGGATCTCCTCATTAAATATTTAGCCTTATGGGGATGAAGAAAGCCTCTTGTAGAATGAGCTTAGCAATTCTCAGACTTTGGGACTTAGAATTTGGAGCTTGAAGAGTAGAATTACTAACTAGCTTGTCAAAGGAAAAAAGGACAAGCTTATATAGAGAGAGGAGAAGGAGATAGGATCATCCACAAGATTCATGAGATTGGCCTTATCATTAGGAAGCTTCCATGAGAGGTGGAGAACTACTTCCCTTCTATGGAGATTCGAAGCCCAACTGAACTAACTCAAGCTGCAATCAGTTCATGAAGAGGTTAGGAAGAACCTTCGCAAGTTGGTTTGTTAAAACCTTTACCCAACTAGGTTGGCGCGAGTGTGACTCTGAGATAGAGCGCCAGCTGGCGCGCCCTCTTTGGAGGATTTCCCCCATTGGCGTGAGTGATACACTGTGGAACAGTGCCAATGGAAAAAGGGCTACTTTTATGGGTATTTTGCAGAAGGTGTCTTCAAGGCATATGAAGTACATACTCAAGGGGATACAATGCAACTGTTTTCAAGTTATGTCACTTCTCACAGGTCCTGAAATAAGTCCTCCAAGGTGTGAGAGAAGGGGTAACAGGGACGGTGACAAATTACTGTGTAACAGATGCCCCCTAAAGCATGAGGCCCGAGAAAGAGAGGGGTGAAATGCTTTACAAGAACATGGCCAGCTGAAAACACTGCCACCGAAGAACCTGCATGAAGAAGTACAACTGATATCTCAAGTACATGATATATGTGGTATGGGCACAGCCATCCATAGCAGAGTACATAAAAATCTGGATCCGGGGTATGGACACAGCCATCCAGTGAGGATCGATATATAGACTCAGGCATGGTTGCAGCCATCCAGTGAATGAGTCATGTAATGATCATAATAATCCACAAAATTGCAACCTGGATCTCAACAGACAAAATCCAGGGTCTTGCGCTCCATCTCGACCCAAACAAAGTACAAGTTCAAGCATGTGAATATGGGAGTCAAAGTCGAACATGCAGGAACATCGTTCGATTACCAGTCAATAATGAAAATTGTTAACAGACGCGAGAGGTACCACCAATAATGACAATGGTCCTCAAGGTACTATAGGTACAATCTATGGCATGTGAATCAGTGAGTCAGCATCGAACACCCGTAGAATCATTCGATCGGAGGCCAATGATGAAAACCTTGTGTCGAACATGAAGAACCTGCCATTGAGGCATGCAGGCTCCAAGGCACCTAAAGGGAGTCTCTAAGTCAACTTCCTGGATAATGAGCTGAAGTCGACAGGAAGTGACCTTGATTGAAGGTGGGCCATAATGTTTCCTACATCATCGACACGAGACAGAGAAGGATAAGATGTTTTGTGTGAGGTATCAGAGGGAGGTTGAGTATTCTACAGAGGTAAACTTCTCTTGAACATATTGGCGGCACGACAGTGGACTTGGCAGTATTTGACATCAAATGATCAGGGGTCATGGTGATAGGGAAATGAGCAGATGAGAGGTCAAACAAGATAACCCAAACTCATAGAGGCAAGTGTAAAAAAAAAATGAGATGTTCCCACCCAGACACGAATGCAGGCAAGTGCCATGTTCAAGAGCGACATACTGCCGACACGACAATAATTGTGGTTCCTTTTTCCCCACCATTTCTGGTGAGTACCCCGGTTATTTTTGGATGAAAAGCTTGACGGGGATAGCATATGCTTGGGAGGCATCATTTCAATGGAATCCAATGTCATTAAGTTTTAACGAGTCTGATAAAGGAAGAACTCGGCGACTTTTCATGTTTAGAGAGTTTGAAAAGACAACGGAAAAGTAAACTCTAGGGGTGTCCTTTTTCGTAAAGTTGTGTCTCTCGATCCTGAAAAAGTATAAAACAATGCTCGAAAGAACTGCCCAATCATTACGACCGAGGAGTACTTTTCATAAGTAGTGATTCTGATCTGAAAAAGTAAAAAAGCGATTGAAACCATGTCGCTTCGTGACCGTTAACGAACCTGAAACGATAAGGGTCCGAAAATCTTTTCGTTTTTTACACAGTCGGAAAAGGGTTTAAAGACGACTGCCTCTCATTTACATTTAGCAAGTCGAGAGGACCAACTCGACATACTTTTCACATTTAGAGAGTCAGAAAAGAGCAAAAAGGTGACTCCAAAGTGACTTTTTCGTGTATTTATCGAGTCCGAAAAAGTATAAAATACAACTTGTTTCGTCGCCAAACACCTGTCGTTGCACAAGAAACCGGCGTAAAATCCATTTTCGACACAAATATACATGAAAATATTCATAAAATAACTTTTAAAACCTATTTGAGGGTCAAAAAGTTATAAAATGGGTGAAATTGGTAAAACAAGAAATTACTTTTCAATTTTACCTTTTGAGGGCGACATTAGGGCTTTTAGTGTGCGATCTTCAAGTGACGATTGCGATAAATCCAGTTGACCATTCGGAGCACCGTCAATGTCAGGTAAGAGGTCTCTTCCCCCACTCCATTTTTGTCCATTTCAAATTTGTTTTAGATTGTTTTTTCATCCTCGATGGGGGGGATTTAAGAAATGAGGGTTGCGCCCATTGGCGCAGGTTTCGGGCACGGACTCGTGCCAATGGGGCAATTTTCCCTAAAGGCTCGCGCCAATGGCCACACGGATTTTTTGGCTAAATTTTAACAAATTTAAAATGATTTCACTGCATTTTTAAGTTGCACAAGGGTTTAATTCAACATTTTGGGCTTGTGATTGCAGGGAAATACGCGAAAATGGTAGTCGTATGGAAGGAATGAGAACATGACCAAGTGGACACATTGGCCTTAGCGGATGTGAACTGCATGGAAGCTCTCAAAGCTTGTGGGCTCAAGAAATATTTCCTGCTGTCCTATTTACGAGCTCAGCCAGAGCTCTTGCAGTATCTGATCAACTTATGGGACGTATAGGAGCAAGTGTTCCGGATACGGGACCAAGTGTTGGAGTTAGATGTATCTGATGTCTACTTCCTTACTGGATTGTCACAAAGAGATCTGGTGCCCCTATTGACTGGTAGCAGGCCATCTAGAGAAAATATGGAAGAGGTGAAGGCTCAAGTTTGCCCAGGGGTAAGATATGGGTCGGGCAGCTCGAAAGTGGATATCCCCACTGTCCAGGACCTGACACTCAGAGCTTTACTATTCACCATCACACGAGCTACAGGGGCACAGGTGCCCCACGAAGCCACGAAGAACCACTTGATATTACCGACATAGTGCCTTAGCCCGACGGTCTTCAATTGGGCGTCAGCTGTGATGACCAATATGAAGAGGCAGCTAACAAAGGCCAAGCGCGGCAAGCTGCAATAGTTCGGGTACGGCTCCATCTTGGTGACATTCTTCTTGGAACGTGTGCCAAGCTTCCAGGGCCAAGGGGCCTTTGTTCCTGACCCGGCACCTCGAGAGCCGAGGATGGCTTGATGGGCGGCACTGATGCCGAGGGGTGGTGGCGGTCAGCGGATGTCGTTCAGACTTGAGTTTTTCGGGTGGCTTCGCCGCCAACTGATTGTGGTGGAGGACTAGCCGTATGCGGGGACAGACTTCACCAGAGACCTTGACCTCCCTCTGCCGGAGGGAGAGGACTGGGACGAGGAGATTGGTATGATCTCATTTTTTTATTTTGAGTTTTTTATGATTTTTTGTTAATACATGCTTGTTCTAATAACACTTATATGCATATGTAGATGTTGGCCCGAAGCGTCCGGGTGGCATGTCTCCCATTGCGAGGAGACACCCAGCAGCAACAGCGGATCCTCAGGAGGAGGGTGGTGACAGAGGAGAGCTCATTCAGAACCTCAAGGCTATCACTCGAGGGATTCCAGATTACGCTCGGCTAGCTGATGTCCCACTAGCGTACCAGAGGCACACAGTGGGGGTGCCAACTCGCATCCACCGGCTCTTGAGACTTTTAGTGTGAGCGGTGACGTGCTACCATGAGCACCACCGAGACTAGATATCTAGGCTTTCTTTTCTATGCATATTTTTGAGAGACGTGTTGTCTCTAGATGTCCTCAGATAAACATGTATTATTTTTTGCTGATGCACACGATGCAAATGTTTGGACACACACATATATATATACATACATATGTTTTATGGTTTGTTGTGTTTTATGCTTCTTATGTTATTTGAATTACATGTTATGCAAATTCCTGTCCAACATATAATTAGCTAATGCATCGGTTAACGTATTAAGTCATCTTGGAATATGTTGATAAGTAATGAAATCAAAATCCCTTTCTAACAACTTAACACATAAATACAACCTTAAGATCCGATTGTCTCTAACGGAGTAACGCCCGTTGAGTTGGTGGACGACAAGCTGAGAGTCCGAGTTCACAACCAATGTTCGAATACCGAGGTTAATCGCCTCAGCCAGTAATTCGATCACAGCACTATACTCAGCAACATTGTTCGTTGTACAACCTAGACAGACCCCTTGAATGTCTACTAACTCACCATGAGGATCGTAGATCACCCATTCCACAGAGGACAAGTTGCGTGTACTGCGGGAGGCACCATCAACGAAACCAACGTAAGGCGATCCAGACATCTTTCCAAGAAGCAGAAAGACACAATAAGCAGCAATCATGCCGACACACCAAGACAAAAACATGAAAACATGCACACAAAACACACTTGCTGAAAGCACACGTATGTACAAAAATAGAGTGCACGCATGATACTTGTTCAAGTCAAGCCCATTTCAGGACTTACCCTATTGCACTGCTGTGTGACCAGCCTAGATAGTGTAGGCGTCATCTCGGCCTGTTTTGTAAAATGATCAACGACACCGATGATCTGCCCATGCCCCCCAGTCGAGTGAGGGTTACAAGCTAGAGGATCAATGCCCCCTTGTGCAGAGGGGCCGAGGGTAGCAACAGAGTGCAATGGGGGATCAGAACGAGTAGAAACCAAACCGAGAGAAGCAAGGTTCGGAGGTGAGAGTGAAAATACACCCATGAGGGTAGGGTCTTTAAAGAGCCCAGCTCCCACACTCTCTAAGGGGATGGAGGTATGCTCCACAAAAGGCACATTGCCTTCGGAAGAACAAGCGAAGAAGGAGAGCTGGTCTACCATGACAATTTTCCCCTGATGAGGGAAACGAATGACACGAAAGAGGGACGAAGCCACGGCACGCATGGCATATGTCCAACTCCGGCCCAAAAGGAGGTTGTAAGTAAGATTTGCATCAACGACCTCAACTTCCACTTCAACCATCTTCCCTTCCAAAGTAATCGGTAATCATTGAAGGATACCGTAAGGGTGAGATTCTCTCCCATCAAAGGCTTCCAGTGTCGTGGGAGATTGACTCAAAGTCAGACACCCAATCGCCTTCCAACAAGCAACAGACATAATGCAAGTTAACGCGCATTCATCAATAACTGTACGATGAATCGTTTTTTAATTGATGATGACTTGAATGAGGAAGGCAATTTGATGAGGCAGTCTTGGGACATGGCTCTCGAGATCAAAGGTGATTAAATCCGAGTCAGCCGGGTCGATGCCACCAATGGCCGATAGCAAAGACTTCCTCTAGGGGGGGCAGCTTTGGAGAACTTCTAAAGCGGACATAGCTGACGGAGCTTGAGCTAAGTCCTCAATGATGCTATAGTGCTGGGTAGCACGAGCATTTGGGTTGTAAGATGATCTCTGGAGTACACTTTTAGGAGGGGGTCGGATGGGCGTCTCAGTGCTAGGTCTCTCGATGTAGAGCGGACTAGAACTGGATGGAGGAGTGCTTGAGGGGACCTCAAGCTCCTTCCCGGCAGATGACGGATATTCCTTTGCTCGAGTCATTATATGAACGAGAATGGTTCCAGCAATGAACACTTGGGAACCAAAGGGAGAAGAAGACGAGGATGGATCGCCCACCATTTGGGTTTGCTGTGAGGGGAAAGGTTCTTTCAGAACCGCAAGAATCCCAGGAGCACCTTTCAATAAACGACTAACTTCAGACTGCCTTGGGCAGTCTTTGGTATAGTGATCCTCATCACAGATAAGACAAGGATACTTCAATTTACGTTTGGCTCCTTCCTCGGGTGGAGGTTTGGAGGAGTCCTGTTTGGGTTGCTCAGATTTATTCTTTGCTTTCACTTTTTCTTTCCTTTTGAGGCTTTATCTGCCCTGGTGGACTGGACGGCGTTGACCTGGGAAGTACTTCTGGAATTAGACACACCCTGAGAAGTGTTTTTGTATGAAGCATTCGATTTTTGCTTCCCATGGTTTGAGGATGATTTCTTCGACGACAGATTTACAGAGCCAATAACACCATCAACAGATGGCTTTGGTGGGGCTTTGGATGTACCATGTCTCGGGGCATCAGGAAAATACTCATATAAGGTACCTGACTGAGAATAAACTAAGTCGAGGTACTGAGCACGCGTGATAGCTTGCTCTTCAGTTACACAAGCTCCCATAGCAATGTCTCGTGCGATTTTAGGGACAAAGGAGGTCGTGAACCAATCGGTTAGGAGTTGATCAAGAATCCAGAACTTGATCAACCGACGACGCCGTCTCCATTCATGTATATGATCAGAGATGTGTGTGGTCATGTCCTGTTTGAGAGACATAAGGAGATGCGTTCCCATCTCATACCAGATGGGTAACTGAAAATGAGTTAGGAATGCCATTGCCAATGAATTGAAATCTCAAAAGGATGCACGAGTCAACTCAATGTACCACTTAGCAGCCGAGCTGGTGAGAGTCCTTTGGAAAAGGCAGAGCCGGATTGAATCGTCAAGCCATGAATTTGACGAACACCAAAGGTGGTAAGTCATAACATGGGCTTGAGGATCTTCTCCAGATTTGCCGTCAAATTTGGGACAATCGCTGGGTATCTTGGTTGGAACCGATGGCCATAATGGATTATGCAAGATAGGATCATTATTCAATTTAGATACATCTGGCAGTTCCAATGTTGCTAAGAATGGTAGCTAAGGATTGAAGGACATCTGCGACTGCGGATACGAGGTAGTACCCGAGTTCCAATCAGTTGTTGGTTGCCCCCATTTATTTTTTCCGGACGGGCCAGGCCCATAAGGGTTATGTCCGTAGGGACTTTGTCCATAGGGGTTATATCCATAACCAGACGGTTGACCCTAGATCTACCCCCCAGCGCCCCATTGATTACCAAGCTGACCTGCAGGAGCAAAATACTGTTGCTGGTAATTTTGATAAGGAGCGACCTGCATCTGTTGATAATTTTGATACGGGGTGAACTAAGCTTGCCCCTGGAGTTGTTGGTATCCATACGGTTGCTGGGCTCCATACTGAGCCTGGGGACCAGGCTGCACTTGGTAAGAAGGTTGGGATTGAAACCCACCTTGCATCTGGAGACCAGTTTGAGTCTGGGGATGAAAACCAGGTTGAGCTTGAGAAGCAACCACCATCTACATGCCCGGTTGAGCAGGCCCAGAAATATGTCCTTGAGAGGATGGAGTTTGGGCCACCTGGCCGAAAGTTTGCCCTGGTTGAGTTTTGGATGGACCCATTTTCCCAGAAGGTTGAGCTTGCTGGGTGTTATGTTGTCCTTGTACAATCGAGGGTTGTCCTTGCAGACCAGATGGCTGAGCGGACTGAACGGTTGGTTGACCTCGGGGTTGACCAACCTGTCCAGATGGTTGACTAGGTTGAGCAGTAGGCTGGCCTTGCTACACGTAAAGCTGACCACCCTGCCCAGAAGAGTACCCTTGCTGGATTCCAGGTTGTCCTTGTTGAGCATAAGGTTGTCCAGGATTCCCATAGGGTTGACCAGAAGGGTATCCCTGCTGGACTCCAGGTTGTCCTTGTTGGATGTAAGGTTGTCCCAGATTTCTAGAGGGTTGCCCAAGATAGGTGAAAGACGGACCACCATAGGCCAAAGGTTGTCCTTGTGGGCCTCCAAGCTTCCCTGGATAGGTTTGCACGTAATACTGCTGCCCATAATAAGGTTGCATGTAAGACAGTTGACCTTGATACGATGGTCCTTGGTAAGGTTGTCCTTGATTCGGACAGAGCGCTTGGCCACCACCATAACCAGTGGTACCCCAAGCGACGCTTAACGGGACCGAGACCTCAACCGCAGGTTGAGATGGCAAGGAAGTATACAAATGATGCCCTATGGGGTCATAATAAGGAACTTGCACGCCTGGATTCTGGACGGCATGCAAATACTAATTATATGCCTCCCCTACTGGAATGGCACGAGAAGAAGGTGGGGCACTAAGTGCAAGATGAACAAATCTGGGTGTATGTGCCGATTGGCTACTATGTACTGAACCGTGGGACAGACCAACAACAGTAGTTACGATCGAAGACGCCATAACGGCACTAACAATCGGTGTTGAAGATGCTACACAAACAGTCGGAATAGTCAGAACTGACATGACAACTGTATTGTGAACTTGTGAAACAAAATATCCCATAGTGGGGATGATGTTATGATCCCACATGGTACCTGAAGAGGAGTTCCTAGAGCCCATGGCATCCCTCAAAGCCCTATAGCGTAAGGGTACTGTAACACCGAGAGGGGTGACAATGAAGGCCGGAGTTATAACCAGGGATGTGGCCGGGATAGGATTCTCGATACTTGACAAAACAGGCATCTCGCTCGCTACAGGAGATGTGTCATCCATATCAGAGGAAGACATCGGGACCAAAACACCAATAGGAGTAGAGGGAAAATCCTCTTCGTAAGGTTCCCAAACAGGGTTCCAAAATAGATCATGAAGATCATCTTCTGGAGTGCGATAGTTCAATGGTTGGACACTTAGAATAACAGGAAAAGTGTTGCCACAAATCGGTGTCTCAGGAGCAGTAGAAGAAGGAGACCCTTGGTCACTAGGGACGGGAGACGGGATCGATGGATCCGCCAGGATGATCAAATTCAAAAAATCCTAGACAAGCTAACGAGAAAAGACCCTACTCAAACTAACGCAAACAAGATCTAATAGGGTAAGTGTGAATGTGGCCGAATAAATTTTAAGACACAAGGACATAACTTGACCTTTTCATCTTTAAAGAGTCGAGAAAAGGACAAAAATATGACTCTAGTCACCTTCGAATGTTTAGTGAGCCCAAAGTGACAAATGCTCAGGTGAGCCTTTTCTTTTAGGGAGTCCGAAAAGGATAAAAAAGTGACTACTCTGGAGAACTAGGCAAAGGGTTTACCAGACAATCCGTAAAACTGCATGTACACCTTAGTAATCATATGAAAACCAAGGACTTTCCGTACGGTAGTCAAACTTCTCGAATGCTGTGTTCGGTGCGTTACAGGCTGTAAGGCGGCAGACACGGCTTCCTGTGGATTAAGGATGATAACCTAGTGGAGTCTCCCCATATACTCGATGGTACGTGGGAGCACAAGTCCGTACTAGACCACAATTGAGTCACAAAAGGAGGAATCACCCAACCTTGAGTGGAAACAAAAGTGACTAGGTTTAACAACGCCAAAGCACGTCTCTAGCCTAGACCTCTAGAATGTGAGTGTTATGTTCCAATGCGTTGTTAGATTCATTTGGTTTATTTTAAAGTTGATCTTGTGTTAGGTTTCGGTTTTCAGGTCCTACCGTATATAATCTCTCAAAATTCCCTAAATGCAATCTATATGCCAAAACATGTCATTTCATTCGATGAATGCTAATTACGAGAGAGTTCAAGAGCTTTCACGCAAATTAAATGATCACAAAACAACAAAGAACTTCCCTAGTGCAGCTGATGCAAATTAACAAACTTTTCTTTAAGATCACTAATCACTAATCGAAATGAAAAGTTCTAATTCTCATTAACTAGTTCAAAGCAAAAGAGATTTTTCTTTTTGATGATGGCAAAATGCACTAAACAACTTTGAGAAATGACAACAAACAAATTCTATGCAATACAAGCACTTTCAGTTCCTTAAATCACAAATCAAACTTCCAAAGAACAAGAAATATCCCAAAGACAACAATGAGCCGTGTGATCTAGGCTCAAAGTGAGATGAAGCGGAATTCAAGTGAAGACAAAGCAAGTCACCCAAATAACGCAAAAAAATGATTCACAACTACCAAACAAGTGTAAAGGAGTAAATAAAGAGTCGATTGGACCACAAAAAGATCAAAACACCTGAGGAAGGCTTGACACACAAAGCCACTAGATGCCCTAGGGCTAGAAATGTGAAATCGATAGAAAAAAGCAAACACCCAAAGGGTAACAATCAAAGCCAGTCAAATCACACTCCAACACACTCAAGTAGTCTGAAAATGGTACCCAGGACAAAACCAAGCTTAGAAGGTTCACATCCAATCAAACTTCAAAAGTTTCCAGGCCTGGCGCGACTGTCAGGCTGCAACAAGCGCCTTTCAGGAATTGGCGCGGGTTGTAAATGTGCAACTTGCGCCAACTGGCGCGACTGTAACGCTATAAACCAGTGCCAGCCGAGTTTGCTATGAAAAGATAAAAAACAAAAGAGCCAAGGCCAAATCAACAGTACCTAGGTACACCAAGGGGCAAGAAGAAACACAGGGATTCAACCCAGAAAGCTAATCAAGCAGGAGAAACCAAGAAATAACCAAGAAACAAGGCAAGTTCCAAGCCGTTTAGTTCGTAAACCGAACCAGAGATGGATTGAAGTGGCGTTGATCTACTTTGCTAATGCAGAGCAATAGCGTTTCGAAGGCTATCTGGCCATACTTCAGGCTCCATCTAAAGTTTACAAATCAAACAACAAGACAAAACAAACAACAAGGAAAAAAGCCAACTCCCCAGCGGAGTCGCCAAATTGTTGTGGAGGTAAATCCCCTCTGCGGATAGAGGCGATCCCACTAGCCTAAATGGGGCCTAGCAACAATCAAACAATGCTAACACACAGGTTCCTAATTGCAAATTAAATACCGATGATGAGGGCCTACCTCGAATCCAACGCTAGTACTTTAGAAGAGTCATCGCTCCCGTTCTTTCACTCCAGCTGGTCACAATCCCCACGATCCTCATGAACGGACACATGCACATGCAAAGAACGACACAAATACAAGCATAAAATCCAATATATGCAACTATATGTCAGTCAAAAAGGATATAACTCAAACATCATTATAAAGACAATAAGAGTGGAACCATAATGATAGTCGTCTATTATTATTGATAAACAAAGAAGAATACAACCAAGTTCTGACATCAAATCCTCCTTTGGCTGGGTGATCAGCAACACATGCCTTGCAAAGCTTGTTGGGAATGGGGAACAAACCTCTCTCTCTCCTTGGTTACTTGGACAAGGATCTCCTCATTAAATATTTAGCCTTATGGGGATGAAGAAAGCCTCTTCTTAGCAATTCTCAGACTTTGGGACTTAGAATTTGGAGCTTGAAGAGTAGAATTACTAACTAGCTTGTCAAAGGCAAAAGGACAAGCTTATATAGAGAGAGGAGAAGGAGATAGGATCATCCACAAGATTCATGGGATTGGCCTTATCATTAGGAAGCTTCCATGAGAGGTGGATAACTACTTCCCTTCTATGGAGATTCAAAGCCCAGCTGAACTAACTCAAGCTGGAATCAGTTCATGAATAGGTTAGGAAGAACATTCGCAAGTTGGTTTGTTAAAAACTTTACCCAACTGGGTTGGTGCGAGTGCGACTATGAGACAGAGCGCCAGCTGGCGCACCCTCTTTGGAGGATTTCCCCCATTGGCATGAGTGATACACTATGGAACAGCGCCAATGGAAAAAGGGCTATTTTTATGGGTATTTTGCAGAAGGTGTCTTCAAGGCATATGAAGTACATACTCAAGGGGATACAATGCAAGTGTTTTTCAAGTTATGTCACTTCTCA